>JAQIHA010000203.1:0-14844 GCA_028751875.1 Rapana venosa | reverse complement strand
TAATTTTTTGGAAATTTATTTGGGTGTGCGTTGAAAGTGGAAAAGGGGATGTTTTTTGTCTGAGACTAATATGGACATCCCAAGCAGGGCACTGGCAGTCGCAAATTCCAGTGTCTTCCTGTCAGTAACTAAAAGTTTGTTTTTTTTTTAAAAAATTATTTCTTTTATATTGGGATATGGAAAAAGCATTATGTCTTTTTTGCACCCACCCCCCGTGTGTATGCGGTTTTTGTAAATTTCTTCATCTGTTCCCCCCGGCCCTAGGCCTACAGTCACAAAAATTTAAGATTCAGTCCTATCACTACTTTCATTTTAAACCCAAAAACAGTGATTTCCCATGGCTTTTAAACGGACTCATTGCTTTTTTCGTGTGAAGGTTATGCCTGTCTCATTTTCGGTAATGCACCCAGCAAAACTTTACCGGGTGTAGGTTCAGGGTTTTGTTCCCTCCCTATCTGTGGAAGAAAATCTGGTAAAACGGGGACCGCCAAATTCCTATTTCATGTCCACTAGCCTTTCTTCACTGTCCACTGTGTACCGTTTCCCATCCCAGGAGATAATTAAAGACAAGGGCAGCACGCTTACCGTCACTCCTTGCTCTTTTCAAGTGAGGGGTTAGTCTCTTCCGAATGTCCCTTACCCTTGCAGAGAAATCCTCACCAATGAAGATGTCTGTTCCCTTCAGCTTTTTCTTGGCTTTCAGTATGTCTTGCTTCTGCTTGTAGAACACACACCTTGCAATCACTGGTGAGTCCAGCTTTGAAGTCACCCCATGATGAGAGAGAGAGAGAGAGAGAGAGAGAGAGAGAGAGGAGAGAGAAGTGAGTGAAGAGAGAGAGAGAGAGAGAGAGAGAGAAAGAAGAGAGAGAGAGAGAGAGAGAGAGGAGGAAGGACAGGCAACAGACAGAAAAACAGAGAAAGAGATTAAATAAAATTTTTTCTTCTTTCAGTTAGCCAGAATAATAAAATACATATTCATATTGAGTTCTTTTTCCTCTTTCAGCATAATGTAAACAGCATGTTTGATCAATCATAAAGAAATACTACCAAAAAAAATCATCTGTGTGTGTGTGTGTGTGTGTGTGTGTGTGTGTAAAATACATATTCAGATATCACAGCTACTGGAAAACTGGCTATTTGACGAGGTGTGTGTGTGTAACACATTAATCAGATATCACAGTCAATTTTGTCTAACCAGATATTTAGATGATGTATCGGTGAGCCTCAGAGCTCTAGCCGAGGAACGAAAACAAAAACAAATCTGATTCTTGATGACTGACCATCTGGAAGCATTTTCAAGACTCAAGACTCAAGAATACTTTAATGTCTCAACTAGAGAAATGATGAGTGGCATTTAAAATTAATTACATAGCATGTATTTATTAAAAAAAATACAGTTTTAAGAAGAAAATATGAAAACCCTTAAAAGCCAACAACACTTTTCGTAACACACACACGCACATCACATACATGCATGCATGCGCAATCATTTAAAGCCATCCTTGAAATTTATGATCAGCATAATCAATGTATATATATATATAATATATATATATATTATATATATAATTATATAAATATATAGAGAGAGGAGAGAGAGAGTAGAGAGAGAAGAGAGAAGGGGAGAGTGAGAGAGAGAGAGAGAGAGAGAGAGAGAGAGGGAGGGGGAGGGGAGAGAGAGAGAGAGAACCAGTATTAGTAATTTTACATTAATGTAAATGAAAAAAACATGACAAACAAAATCAATACTCCCCCCCCCCAAATTGTTGTATTTTCATTGAAGGAAACTGAGAATAACTGTGGTCCTAGTGGAGATCCATGAGAGACTCCATTTTAGCTAACATCAAGACTGATTTTTGATTATGGATTATGATTTGTTTTCTTCCATTAACGAAACAATAAGCTGAGACATAAGAGTTTTTAAGTAAGTCTATACATTTTGTAATCTACACAGTTACCAGTGTGGTTAACCACGTCAAAAGCTTTTATGAAGTCAAAAACAAGTGCGTTCTATTGATGTTATTTAAAGAAAGTGTCAACGAGCTGAATGAGAATGTGCATCGGGGAATTATATTTGACAGAAGGGGAAAACTAGTTTTTCACAATTTCGCTCTTTTGTGTGTGTTTTGGTGTGTGTGGTGTGTGGGGTGGGGTTGTGTGTGGTGTGTAGTGTGGTTTGTTTTGTGTGTGTTTTGTGAGTGTGGGTGTGGTGTGTGTTGTGTGTGGTGTAATCTGTCTGTTTTGTCAGAGTCCTGTATGCATACGCGTATGTGTATGCTTTGGTATATGTTGGTGTATATTACTTGCGTGTGCGTGGGTGCGTGCAATGCGCGCGCGCGCGTGTGTGTGTGTGTATCTGTATGCATACCCGTACTGCATGCTTTGGTATATGTCTGTAGCATTAACTTGCATACTTGCATGTGTCTGTGCTGCTGCATGCTTGCGTTTGTGTGTGTGTGTGTGTGTGTTGTGTTTGTTTTTGGTGTTGTTGTGTCTGTATGCATACCCGTATTTGCATGCTTTGGTATATGTGGGTGCATATTACTTGCATACTTGCATGTGTGTGTCGTGCGTGTGTTGTGTGTTTGTTGTTTGTGTGTTTGCCTCTTATCGTGTGTGTGTGTGTGTGTGTGTGTGTGTGGTGTCTGTGTTGTATGCCATCCCGTAGTGCAGGCTTTAGTATTTTTCAGTGCATACATATACTTGCTACTTGCATGCTTTGGGGTCCGTGGTGTGTTTTTGCCTATTTGCCTGCGCGCGGTGTGGTATGTGTGTGTGCCTCTGTGTGTGTGTGGTGCGTGTGTTGCAGGTGCGTGTGTCTGTGTACAGGGCGGGGGGGGAGCCAGAGACTTAAATCTTTGACGGGGAGGGCAGCACGCCCTCAACTTCTTCAGCAAGGACAGAATGCTCTTCTGCCAAACAGACGGGCCACAGACACCGCCACCAACACTTCTCTGTGGAGGGGTAAGGTTGTGTGTGTTTGTGTGTGTGTGTGTGTGGGGTGTGGTGGTGTGTGTGTGTACATGGTGTGGTGTGTGGGTGTGTGTGTGTGTGGTGTGTGTGTAAGAGAGATAGAGCACAGAGAAAGAAAGAGGAGAGAGAGAGAGAGAAGAGAAGAGAAAGAGGAGAAGAGGAGAGAGGGGAGGAGAGAGAGAGGGGTTTGTACACAGACTCACCAGACACCGCCCCACAATTCTTTTGTGGAAGGGTAAGGGGTGTGTGCTGTGAACTTTTTGTTTATTTATTTTTTTATATCCAGGATATGGAAAAGCACTCAAGTGCTTTTTTACATCTAGTCCCCGTGTAATTGCGGTTTTGTAAAATTCTGTCTTATTTTCCCACCAGCCTAAATTTGGCCTACTTTTACGAAAACCCAGAACGGGAATTTAACCTTGTGCGCAAGATGTTCAGCTTTACCCACTTCACAAAGACAGTAAACCATCTCTTTTCTGGAAATGTTCCTTCAGCTCTCAAACTGCTTTAGTCACACCAACTCAAAAAGCTGACCCTTGATCCTAAACATTCTGAAGATTTACAAGCCCTATTCCAACCTACCTTTTTTGTCTAAACGTCCTTGAAGGTAGTTTTGAAAGCTCAACAACCACCTTTTCTCCTCAAAGTTTTCTTCCTGTGTTTCAGTCTGCCTATCGCGCCAACAACACACTGAAACCCTATTTCACTACCTTAAACATGCTTCTACTTGCTATAACTCAGGAAAATCTCCTTCTCCCTACTTGACTTCTGCAGCTTCGACACTCTTGACCACTTTTCCCTTAATTCCCCGTTTCCAAAAAACGTTTGGGTTGCTGTACAGCCCTGACCTTGTTTAGCTCATACTGACTGCCGATTGCAGACAGTTTAACGTAAACAAAATTCAGTCAGTACCTCGACTGATTGTGGAGTCCGCGGGATAGTTCGGCCCTGTTTTTTTCACTCTAAAAAACCGATCAACTGTTAAATAATTAAACCGTCATCAGATCAACCATCACTTTTATGCAATTACTCTCGATTCTACATGACACTTCTAAAATCTGCCTTCTCTCTTGATAAATATGGCCTACTGTTTTCAAGTTTAATCCAAAACTGGAGATGAGAACAATTACGTCTGTCTGTCTGGTCTGTCTGTCTGTCTCTCTCTTCTCTATCTCTCCTTTTCTCTCTCTTCTCTCTCTCTCTTTACTCTCTCTCTCCTCAGGTTGCTATGGCCATTATGTAAGCAAAAGGTGGAAGATGAAGTTCATTCTGTGCTGTGCTGTCCAGTTTTAAAGAAGATGTAAGACAGAGCTTACATTCCGGTAAAGTATAGTGAAAGCCTAATTTATTTTAGTTTCCCTGTCTACTCATGGCATCTAGTCATCCTGAGATTGTGCGCAGCCTTGCCTTATTTTTGGGTGTAAAGCCTTTTTAGAATAAAAGAGATATCTTAGTTTCTAAAGTCATTTTTTTAAAACTGATTTTTTTTTTGTGGTGGTTGGGGGTTATACAATAACATTTTGTTTTTTGTGCTTCCTTATCTTTCTCACTAAAATACTAAGCAGTTTGGCAACCCCCCCCCTCATGTATGGGCCAATGGCCTTTTGTGAATAAATCTTTCGAGTTTGAGTTCGGTTCGAGTCGATTTATCTCTCTCTCTCTCTCTCTCTCCCCCTCTCTCTCTTCTCTCTCTCTCTCTTTTCTTTTCTTCTCTCTCTCTCTCTCTTTTCTCTCTCTCTCCTCTCTCCTCTCTCCTCTTCTCTAATTCACACACTCCTGTGTTTTGATGGGTAGGAAATTTCTTGGCTTTTTTGCTGGATGTATGTTTTGGGGCTTTTGCCAAATTTCGTGATGATGGTGGTTTGTGGGGTTGGGCCACTTTTTCTTTTCTTTCTCTTTTTTGGGGCCATTGATTCGGAATTTTGGGTGATTGTTGCGAAGTGGTTCTTTGTTCAGCTGACTATGGGTTTGTGTCTGTATGTAATATGTTCAAAAGTGTCGATTTTTGCTTTTAGAATAGAAAGAATAACATGTGCTTGACAACATGTAGCAAATCTTTGTTTGAATATTATTGTGCCATTTATTTAGTTATTTAAGAGTCCATATATCTTTTATTTGATTTGAATGTTTTTCTTTATTTCTTTTTGTCTTTTTCTCTCCACTTTTGACGAGAGCCTGGTTTTTTAAAGAAGCCCACTGGCTTATCCATATCCCCTCATTAAAATATTCGAGCTCTTTTCTCTGTCCCCTCTCTCTCTCTCTCCCTCTCTCTCTCTGTCTCTCTCTCTCCTCTCCCCTCTCTCTCTCTCCCTCTCTCTCTCTCTCTCCCTTTCTCTTCCCTCTCTCTTTTCTCCCCTCTCTCCCTCTCTCTCTCTCTCTTCCCCTCTCTCTTCTCTCTCTCCCTCTCTCTCTCTCTCTCTCTCTCCCCTTCCCTCTCTCTCCCTCTCTCTCTCTGTCTGTCTCTCTCTCTGTCTCTCTCTCTCTCTCTCTTTTTCCTCTTCTCTCTCTCTCTCTCTCTCCCCCTCTCTCTCTCCTGCACCCAATATCCAGCGCCGCTTCTTCATCAGCAAGGAGTACGGGGGTCACTGCACCAAGGCCCTCCGGGGCCACGTGCTGGTGGACGCGCCGACCCAGAGACAAGTGTGACTGGAGCACCCGCCACCGCTACCCGCTCCTGCTCTACGCTCATCCCGGGGAACAGCCAGATCTGGCACCCCGGAGGTTCCAGTCTTCTTGTCTCTCTGTCTGTCTGTCTGTCTGGCTGTCTGTCTGGTGGCTGTCTGTCTGTCGTCTGTCTCTCTGTCTCTCTCTTTGTCTGTCTGTCTGTCTGTCTGTCTGGCTGGTTTTTTGTCTGTCTGGCTGTCTGTCTCTTTTGTCTGTCTGTCTGGCTGTCTGTCTTTTCTGGCTGTCTGTTGTCTATCTGTCTGGCTGGCTGTCTGTCTGCCTGTCTCTCTGTCTGTCTGGCTGTCTGTCTGGCTGCTGGGTGGGTGGTTCGAGTTGGTTGAGTTGGTTGAGTTGGGTGAGAGGTTGGGTGAGAGGTTGGGTGGGTAAAAGGGTTGGGTGGGTGAGAGGTTGGGGGGTAGGTGAGAGGTTGGGTGGGTGAGAGGGTTGGGTGGGTGGGTGAGAGATTGGTTGGGTGGGTTGGGGGGGTGAGATTTTGGATGGGTGAGAGGGTGGGTGGGTGAGAGGAAGGGTGGGTAGGTGAAGGTTGGGTGGGTGAGGGGTTTTGGGTGGGTAGGTGAGAGGTTGGTGGGTGGGGTGAGGGTTGGGGGGGTTTGAGAGGTTGGGTGGGTGAGAGGTTGGGTGGTGGGGAGAGTTGAGTGGGTGAGAGGTTGGGTGGGTGAGAGGTTGGGTGGGGAGAGGTTGGGTGGGTGGGTGAGGGGTTGAGTGGGTGGGGTGAGAGTTGGCTTAGAGGGTGGTTGGGTTTTGAGGTTTGGGTGGTGGGTTTGAGTGGTTGAGTGATAGTTTGTGTGGGTGGGTGGGTTGGTGGTGAGAGTTTGGGTGGGTGGGGTGGGTTGGGTGGGTGAGAAGTTGGGGGGGTGAGAGGTTGGTGGTGGGTTCGGTGGGTGGGTGAGAGGTTGGGTGGGGGGTTTGGGTGGGTGGGTGAGAGGTTGGTGATGGGTTGGGTGGGTGGGTGAGAGGTTGGGTGGTGGGTTGGGTGGGTGGGTGAGAGGTTAGGTGGTGGGTTGGGTGGGTTATGAGGGGGTTCGGGTGGTGGGTTGGGTGGGTGGTGAGATTTTGGGGTGGTGGGTTGGGTTTGGGTTTGAGAGATTGGGGGGGTTGACTGGGGGGGGTGAGGGGTTTGGGTTGGTGGTTGGGTTGGGTGGTTGGGTGAGAGGTTGGGTAGATGGGTGAGAGGTTGGGTGGGTGGGTGAGTGGTTGGTTGTTTTTTTGATTGGTTGGTTGGCATATTGGGTGTGTGTGTGTGTGTGTGTGTGTCTGTGTGTGTGTTTGTGTTGTGTTTTGTGTGTGTGTGTTTGTGTGTGTGTGGTTTTGTGTGCAAAAGTCCGTGAAGGCGACTTCTTCCTCATTTCATTAAAGCTGAAGAGTTACAGCGTTCCGCTGAAATACACGGACATCAGACACTGTCTCTTCTAGCTCTCCTCTGACCCTCTACTGACCAGCAGCCAGCGAAGCAGCGCTGTCCACTCACTGGACAACAAGCCAACACGCTGGACACAAGACAGAGGGCAGGTTTTGTGTGGCAAGGGCTTTAGGCTGCACACCCGTATTTAAAAAAGTTACACTTTTCCTTCAGTTTTTCTATGTGACTCTTCTATTCATACCGCATATACTATAAGGCAATAAAAACCGCTTTTTGTGAAAGACTAGCCTCTGACTCAAAACTCTTGTGATTTTGAACAAATTTGGTAGGTTTGAAATTTAAAAAAAAAAATTCAGCAAACACTGTACCCCTTATGTCCTTTGTTGTCTGCTAGCTTCCTTACCACAATATGCATGCGCGAGGTCAACACTGTAGGAAAAACAGCAATCCTCATTTGATGATTATTTACCATTTCTCGTGACTAATGGTATTGCTCTATGTCCTCAATCCCCCAAAACAAATGCACAGTCCACTTTTTCTTACTTTTTAAAAATCTGTGAAAATAGCCGACATTTCTTTTTGACTCCCACTCTATACAAGATACTACATGACCCCAAAATTAATACCAGTGTGCATCATTAGGATCTGCCCAAAACGAGGCTGTGACCTTCACCTGCTAAATATAGACGCCAGCGGAAAAGCACTCTGGAAATTCAGGAGGAAATTAAAAAAAACCCAGTTGTTTGTACAAGTTGGGAGTGTCTGTTAAATGAAATTGATGTGACTGGTTTATTTAGTGTTATTTGTCTCTTTCTTTCTTTCCTTCTGTCTTTCTTTCTCTGATGATTTCTTTATTTACATAAGTCAAAAGTGTGTGTTGTATTCTATGAAAATGGAAGTGGTTTGATTCTGTTAGAAATTGTGTTGTTACTGTCCTGTACGTAAGAGTTACTTTAGATTAGCATTTTCGTATTTGTTTATTGTAGAAAATGCTAATCTAAAGTAACTCTTAAGTACAGAACAGTAACAACACAATTTCTAACAGAATCTAACTAATAAACAACTGAACAATATTTTTAACTATAACCCAAAAAGAGAAAATATAGTCCACAGGAAGGTAATGTCCCTTTTGAGTCGATAATAATTATATATCTAATCAATTGGACTGTGCAATCACGATTGAAAAAAAAATTAAACTCAGTAGAAAGATCACTGAATATCGCAGATGACGTTGACGAGGTAAGAACAGGTATGCAGCTTTTTAGCATGCTGCATATCAAGATATGATCGACAGTTACACTATGGCCCCCCAATTACCCGAGACATGCCCAACATAGTTTGTCTTCAAACAGTTCAGTTTCCATCGACCAGCTAGAGAGGGCAGTTTGTTTTATACGATAAGAATCAGGGTTTTGTGACTTTTAACAACGGATTCAAATTTATCGTTTCTTTTATATCTAGACAACCAAGTCTCTTTTTCCCACACTGGAACAAATTTTGTGCGTTTTTGAACGAGGTGATTTAAAAATTCTTGTAGTGACAGATGGAGCTTTAAACTTGCCACCATCTGTTAATCTTTTACCCCTTTTTTCGCTGAAATGTCAACTTTTTCATTGTAATACATACCAGAATGAGATGGAATCAACAAATAAGTTATATCTGAGCCTTTTAAGGTGATAAGATGAATTAAATGACAAATTTCAATGACTAATTCAAATCTTGCTTTTGTTTGCAGAGAGCTGATGGCTTGAATTACTTATTTTGAATCCACACAACAAAGTATTTGAAAAACAACTTTCGGAAAATCGAAAAAAGAAATTAAGTGCCATTAATATTGCTAATAGCTCTGCTGTAAAAATTGATATAATATTCCCAAGGTGAAATGAATTTTCAGATTTTAAGTCTGGTATAATGTATGTAGCACCTGCATTATTGTTTACGACTGAGCCATCTGTGAACACTTTTACGTGGTTCAAACATGTTTCTTCCAAAAGATATTTTGCTTGGGAAGATAGTAAATTTATATTACAATTCTAAATTAGTCAATATAATTAAGGTAAAAGTACGCTCTGTCTTTGTGTATGGTGTAGTGTGTATTTTGTGTATTGTGTATGTGTGTGGTGTGGGGGTGATCGCGCAAAGCGCTGAATAAACAACGACCAGAAAACACATGACACACCATCAACCATTCTAAACCACAGCACCAGCAGGGAAAACAGCCACAACACGTCCACAACAGTAAGCAGACAAAATGTCTCATCATTCTTCATTTTTATTATGATAACACAGAACGTCAGATGAAAACCACAATCCACAAAGAAAACTAGCTCAGGCGCAGAAAAAGCCTGAAAGCATACAGGACACATTGCCCACACAGCTGATGTCACTTTCAAGGAAACCCTCCAGCCTTTTTTTAGTTACAGCTTTTCCAAAGTGAACACAAGCTGACAGAAGAAAAAGGGAAAATGTGAAAAATGCTTCCGCTTAATCCTATGAAAATAGCGCACGTATATCAGCCTAGTCATGCCCATGCAAATATCACCAAAAAAATTAATATATTTACAGATAGGCGTGAACAATATTAAAAAAATAAACAAACTCCAAATGGAAATGTAGAACAGATTATAAGGACGATTTTACAAAAACACAGAAAAAAACTAACTTGAAAATCACATGGGAAAAGTTGAATTTTCAAATGAAAGAATTAACACAAAGGATTTGTTGGAGGGAGGGGGAAGGGGCGAGGGGGAGGGAGCAAGCTTACAACTACATAGAGAAGGAGAACATTCTTTTCAAGAGAAAAATGAAAAATATTTTCAAAATGAGATATTTTACAAAGCTACACAATCATATATTACAGCATCATCAACTCTGGTTATACAACATTATCAAGTTCTTTTTTCATATTTGCTAACCTTTCTTTCAAACTTTCGTCTTTCCATAAATGTATTTTCTATCAAAACAAAATCCAAAATAAATGGAAAGGTACACTGAAGACAAATGAAGGGCACACAGAGAGACAGAGACACACACACAGACATATGAAAACACCTACGGACAAGCAGACAGACAGACACACAGGCAGCATCACAGACGGCACCAGAGACAGGAAGAAACAGCACTGTGGAAAAGCACTGGCACCATTGTTGCATGTCCTCACCTCACGTCTTGTGCACTGAAACGGCTGAGTCAACCCAAACACAAAGTGCCCCTGGGGGTCTGTCCTGTACTACCCTACCCCTGCCTTGCCCTGCCCTTTTTTTCCCCAGTGTGGGATGTCTGACAGGACCAACCACAGTTGGGGGTCATCTTTAGCATGATCAAAATTGACTGACCTTCCTATCTGCATGTAACATCTCATGACCACCCTCCTGTCACAACATCAAAGTTCTGGGTAGATTTTCTAACCTGTGCCAAAGTAGAACGCTTCCCATCACAGTACACTTGTTCTTGTGCAGCCAATCACACAATCAATCTTGTACACTCCCCAGTCTGTGTTGATGTGTTACTGATACCAGTAACCATAATGACCTTGGTCAACTCTCCAGTCCTTGTCAGTTTTACACAGTCATGACCACTCACATCCCCAGTCTTTGCTACTTGTCCAATGAATCACAGCAGACAATCATCTGTGTCCATATTCCCTAATCACTGCTCACTGAAGAGTGCATTGCTGTATAGCCTGCTGCTTCTGGGTATGAAACACTGAGGCACAGCTCTGATGTACAGGGATCTTGGTGCATTCTTCTCTATTCTGGCTTAATTAGTAGTGTGGCATCAAACATACACACACACACACACACAGACACACACACACACACACACACACATGCACGCGCACACACACACAGATTACGATCTTTGTACACCATAAAGTAGTGGCTGCTGCTGCTGTGTGGATCAACACTGAGAGAGGAACATGAAAAAAGGATCTGGGGAGACCCTTTCAGTCCACCCCCAGTCCTCCTTCATCAAAGAGCAGGTCCAGGTCCAGAAAACTCGCAGGGACTTCATGTGGGTGGTCAGGAAAGGGAGAGCATCAATCCTCTCTTGTCGTCCAGCCTGGAAACCCATTCTGTGAGAGAGGGTCAGACGACACACTTCCCTCAGCGACCTGGTGTCTTCTTTTATCAGCTCTTCAGCAAACTGGATCTGTTGAAAACAGTCTGAATAGGACACCAGACCGATCTTTAGCATCAGTGCGATTATATTTGGTGTGAGCGTTGAAAGTGGAAAAGGGGATCGTGATATGTCTGAGACATAATGAGTGGACATGCCAAGCATGGCACTGGCAGTCAGCAGAATCTTAAGGATGTCTTCATCTGTCACAGAGACTAAAATGTTGTGTAGGAAAAATGAGATGATGACAGGAGGCGGTGAAGTTTGTGTCAAAAAGCGGAAGAATACGGATAGGTACATCCAGTAAATTTCTCATTGGTGACCATTTACGAGCCATGCCAGAAGTGTCATGTCTGAACATTTGAAAAATGTACGACGAACCATATCCCAGCAAGAACCCATGCCTGCAGAAAAAACCCAAAACACAGGGTGGTCAGTTCAGGACACTTGTTTCTGGTAGTTACTTTCATCAAAAGGTCTTTCTGAAGATTGTGTCTTCTTTCCCTTTTGAACCAGGTAAATGGCTTTTTTTGTTTTGGGTATGAAATCAGATCTTTTCCAGTTAAACCCGGTTCATTCTGGCCAATCTAATGGCTATAACTGTTTTTTAGTTGAGACGTGATTTTCGGGATCCTTGGAAGAGTACCAATATGTTGGAAATCAGCAGATATAGTCTGATGTAAAAAGCCAGACGAAATCCTTTGTTGTGCAAAGCATTTAACACATAAACCCAGTTGGTTTGTTTTAAAACACCAAAACTACCATGAAATCCTGCACTGCAATAGGAACAGCTGGCTGGCTGCTATCTGTGGTATGTCAACTCTTTGATATATCCTATTAGGTAAAAAGGAAAAGTAAGTGAACACCTCGAGGAGAAAAATACTGTCAAGACAGTATGACACCCATTGACACAGAGGTTGTAGTTGAGGGATTTGAAGGTATTCATGTGAGAAACACTGACGTAAGTATTTAAAAAACACAGCATTCAACAGAGGAAGATGCCCAATTTCATAGAGATGATGCAGTCTATTGTGCTCCGTACTCAAGGTTACGGCCACAATGATGTCTGCTAGTTGTTCTACGTTGGCAGGAAGAAGAAAGGAATTCCACTTGTGAGTAATACACTGGAAGAGAGGAAACCTCTGCAGTTCCTCTTTAGCAGACAGAGCAGCTTCAGAAGACATGTCGTCCTGTGCCAAGTACTCCCTGAACACTCTGACAAATTCTGGAGATGCTTCCATTATTCTGATTGATGTCCTGTGAGTGGGCTTTCTGTTGCCACAGGGATAGCTAATGCGCACTCAGTGGGCTTTCTGTTGCCACAGGAATAGCTAATGCACACTCAGTGGGCTTTCTGTTGCCACAGGGATAGCTAATGCACACTCAGTGGGCTTTCTGTTGCCACAGGGATAGCTAATGCACACTCAGTGGGCTTTCTGTTGCCACAGGGATTGTTAATCCACAATCAGTGGGCTTTCTGTTGCCACAGGGATAGCTAATGCACACTCAGTGGGCTTTCTGTAGCCACAGGGATAGCTAATGCACACTCAGTGGGCTTTCTGTTGCCACAGGGATAGCTAATGCACACTCAGTGGGCTTTCTGTAGCCACAAGGATAGCTAATGCACACTCAGTGGGCTTTCTGTTGCCACAGGGATAGCTAATGCACGCTCAGTGGGCCTTTTGTTGCCACAGGGATAGCTAATGCACACTCAGTGGGCTTTTTGTTGCCACAGGGATAGCTAATGCACACTCAGTGGGCCCTTTTTGTTGACAAAAGGGATAGCTAATCCACACTCAGGGAGGGCACTCAGCGGAGAATGCTTCCAGTTCAGACTTTTCTGTCTGATAGAGATCTGTCAACAGAACTGAAGGAAAAATGTCAGAATGCAATTTTTTTTAATAGTCTGGTGCAGACACCAGCATTGTCGAGTGTATAGCACTGTGCGGCATTTTTGCAGCTATCACTGCTGCTGCAGGTGCTCCATACTACACACCTACTGTCAACCTACACCACCCCAACACTGCTACCAACCCCCAACTTACCTCTGTTTGCTTTTGCTGCTTCCTGCTGCGTTAATGATTCAAGTATTACTGTCGGTATGGGTTATATAGTATGACAAGTACCACAGATTGACTACCCCCTGAATGATGTTACATCGTATGTCATGTACCACACTTTACTATGCCATTCCATGCTGTGTCATGCCATGCCATACCATACAGTAGCATACCATGTGACACTATGCCATGCCACACAATGCCATAGCACACCGATACCACACCACAGTCAGAAAAAATCAGGCTATGCAATCTCTGTTAGGAAAGAGGAAAATTATTCTGATCTGTTCTAAGGGACTATGCAGTGAACAACAAGCTGGGCAAACAGCACGTCAATTGACATAAAAGAAACGGGGTTACATCAAAGATAAAAAATTAAATTACTTTTGGGGTGTAATCTCATACTAAGAGAGGGGGGAAGAGAGAGAGAGAGAACACTGAACACTGAACACTGAACGGGTTTTATTGCACTTCGCCTTGGCCACTATACAAAAATGTTTGGGAAGGGGGAGGAAGACATAGCAAAAACGTTATATCCATTTCACATTTTCAATTCTGCAGGCATACAGCATTAGTCATCATCATCCTCATCATCATCTTCAGCATTTACATAATCATCACCATCCCATCTTCATTACCTATAGCACAGCTGCAGCCCGTATGTTTAACATAACCATCATTTCTTTCATCCTCTACATCATCATTATCAACATCATCATCTTCATCATAGCATCACCATCTCTACAACTGTAAAGTCATTTTCATCACGATTATTTTTCTTCAATCTCTGCCCCCTCAGGTCATAAAACATCATCTTCACATCGTTTTTTTATCGTTATCTTCAATACATACATCATTTTCATCATCTTTATCTTTGGGGCATCTCCATCTTTGTTATCGCCCACACTACACCTTCAACAACCACGCCATCGTTACCCTCACCACCATCGTCACCTGCATCTACATCAACATCACCTCCAACATTTCCATCATCATCGCCATCCTCCTCCCCCAAAAATCTACATCATCATCGTCCTTTCAAAATAAATAGATAAAAATAAAAAGGAAAAATCTTTTCATTTTTAGTTTTTCCAAAACACACACGCGCGCGCGCGCGCGCGCACACAAAACACACACACCACACAACACACACACACACACACACACAACACACACACACACACACACACACACACACACACACACACACACACACACACACACACACACACACAACCCCACACACACACACACACACACACCACACACACACACATTCTCGTCTCCCCATCTGTAACATCATCATTATTTTATCAAACTACATCAACATAAACCCCATCAATACTTACATAATTGTCACCATCATAACCCTTAACCTCTACCTCACCATCTTCAACAACATCCATATCATCAACACTTATTCAACATCTACCTAATCCTCATCAACATCATCCATTATCCGTATCATCGTCAGACCACCCTGTAATATCTGCATCATCCTTGAGAGAGAGAACTGTGAAGCAATTTAAAGGTACTTCGGCCTTAGTCTACAATTAACTGGCTGGGGAAATGGGTATAGTACTACAGGGAAAATGTTGCTAGATTTCAAAAATACAACAATCCAACTTAGAAACGGGAAAAAATTGG
>JAQIHA010002029.1:0-10000 GCA_028751875.1 Rapana venosa | reverse complement strand
AGTTTGTTGTTATAAGATGTCGTTGTTATATGTGATTTTGTTTTTTAAAATGTCATGTTGTTATAATGTCAAGTTATAAGTGTTAAGTTAAAAGTGTCATGTTGTTGTTTAAATGCCATGTTATAATGTTATATTGTTATAAGATGTCATGATGTTATAATATTATGTTATTATAATGTCATGTTCTCATAAGATGTTATGTTGTTATAAGATGTAATGTTGTTGTTATAATGTCATGTTACTAGAATGTTTTGTTGTTATAAGATGTCATATTGTTGTTATATTGTCATGTTATTATAATGTTATGTTGTTATAAGATGTCATGTTGTTGTTATAATATCATGTTGTTATTATAATGTTATGTTGTTATAAGATGTCATGTTGTTATAATGTTATGTTGCTATTATAATGTCATGTTGTTATAAGATGTCAAGTTATAAGATGTTAAGTTAAAAGATGTCATGTTGTTGTTATAATGCCATGTTATTATAATGTTATGTTGTTATATGAATGTCATGTTTTTATATCATGTTGTTATTGTAATGTTATGTTCTAAGATGTATGTTGTTATACGTTATGTTGTTATTAAAAACGTCATGTTGTTATCAGATGTAATGTTGATAAAGATGTCATGTTGTTATAATGTTATGTTGTTATAATAATGTTATGTTATTATAATGTTTTGTTGCTATAAGATATTATATTTAAGATGTTATGTTGTTATAAGATGTCATGTTGTTATGTTATGTTGTTATTATAATGTCATGTTGTTGTAAGATGTTATGTTGTTATTATAATGTCATGTAATAAAATGTTATTTTGTTATAAGATGTCAAGTTATAAGATGTCATGTTGCTGTTACAATGTCATGTTGTTATAAGATGTCATGTTGTTATAAGATGTCATGTTGTTGTTATAATGTCATGTTGTTATTATAATGTTATGTTGTTATAAGATGTCATGTTGTTGTTATAATGTCATGTTGTTATACAGTGTTATGTTGTTATAAGATGTCATGTTGTTGTTATAATGTCAGGTTATTATAATGTTATATTGTTATAAGATGTCATGTTGTTGTTATAATGTCATGTTATTATACAGTGTTATGTTGTTATAAGATGTCATGTTGTTGTTATAATGCCAGGTTAATATAATGTTATATTGTTTAAGATGTCATGTTGTTATAATATAATGTTGTTATTATAATGTCATGTTGTTAGAAGATGTCATGTTGTTATAATGTCATGTTTTTATTATAATGTTATGTTGTTATAAGATGTTATATCATGTTATGTTGTTATAAGATGTCATGTTGTTATAAAATGTTATGTTGTTATTAAAATGTCATGTTGTTATAAGATGTCATGTTGTTATTATAATGTCATGTTGTTATTATAAGGTTATGTTGTTATGAGATGTCATGTTGTTATAATGTTATGTTGTTATTATAATGTCATGTTGTTAGAAGATGTCAAGTTATAAGATGTTAAGTTATAAGATGTCATGTTGTTGTTATAATGCCATGTTATTATAATGTTATGTTGTTATAAGAATGTCATGTTGTTATTATAATGTTATGTTATAAGATGTCATGTTGTTATAATGTTATGTTGTTATTATAACGTCATGTTGTTATAAGATGTTATGTTGTTATAAGATGTCATGTTGTTATAATGTTATGTTGTTCTTTTAATGTCATGTTTGTTATATGATGTTATGTTGTTAAAAGATGTCATGTTGTTAAAATGTTAAGTTGTCATTATAACGTCCTGTTGTTATAAGATGTCATGTTATTATAACGTCATGTTGTTTTTTTAAATGTCAGTTGTTATTATAATGTAGTTTTTAAAGATGTGATGTTTTTGTAAAAATTTATTTTGGGTATAAAATGTCATGTTGTTATAAAATGTAAGTTAAAAGAGTATGTTGTTGTTATAATCCCAAATTTTTTTAAAATGTTTTGTTTTTTATAAGAATGTATGTTTTTATAAGGCCATTTTGTTATTTAATGTTTGGTAAAAGTGCCATGTTTTTTAATGTTATGTTGTTTTATAAGTCTGTTGTTCTAAGATGTCAGTTGTTTAATGTATGTTGTTTTAATGTTATTTTAAAAGAGTTGTCGTGTTTACCTGACTGTGGGTTTTCGTGCCCCATTTTAATTCCCCTTGCCGTTCAACAAATTGCACGTGATTACGAACTGAACCCCCCATCAATCAAGTCTGTGTGTGTTTTTTTGTACTGGCAGTGAGAGCCGCAGACTTAGAGCTATGTCGCACTGAGAATTGTAAAAAAACGTAAGCTTGCCCCTGATTTAGCAGCGTATAAACACTTAGGAATTCTCGCCGAAAAAACCAGGGAAAAAAAAACCGGGGGCCCGACGCCCTGCACGGTGGCTTCCCTCCCCCGGTCCCCCTCCCCTCTGACGTCATTCTGTCACCCTGAAAAAGTTTTTTCCCCATGCTGCGTCCACCCCCCTTCGTTTTGATTGCTTGTTGTTTGTAACTCTGAAAAATGTCTTTTGTTCTGATGTTAGTGTATTCATGATGTTTTTAAAAACGAACCCCCTTAGCACGTTCTTTCCCCGTTTTACCCCTGTTTCCCACCCAAAACTTTGTCTGTTCTTCCGCTGCCGATCTCCACCATCGCCTTCGTCCTTTCCCTCTGATGTTTCCCAAACTCCCCCTTTATCTTCAACTTCCCCCCCTTTCAGTTTCCCCTTCAAGTTTGTTTTTTCAATGTGCAGTCTGTCTGTCAATGGAAAAGTGACTACTATCTGATTTATTCTGAAAAAAACTTTGGGACTTAACCTTCTAACCGAAACTTGGCTTAAACCACATGGCATGAGCCAAAAATAAAAAGTGCTTTGGGATTAAAACTTTTTTCCCCCGATCTCTGGGGGGTGGGTTTGCCATATTTCAAAGCTATTGCCCAAATTTTTCTTTCAGTACAACCTTCATTCTCACTGAATTTTTGAAGTTTGCGAAATCAATCTCAACCTATGGATTATTACTATTGCTCCCTTTTACGCCCACTCCCCCCGTAAAAAAAACCCAAAATTTTCTCTTTTTCAAAAAGAATTCCAGCACTCTCGCCCAAAACCCCCTCCCCCCATTTAAATTATTTTTCTTGGTGACTTCCTTCATTTCGAAACCATTTCCCCAGATGTCAAACGTCTTTCTCTTTCTTGTCCAACCATTCCCCTTCTAAAAGGGTAAAGAGCAACGCCGATTGGTTTTTTTGATGGCTGATACAAATGCTTCATTAATCTTTCCATCTGTTTTTACGACGACTGCTTTTCTGATCTTCCCGCCTTTCTTTCCATCTGAACTCACAAAACCTGTCAGAAAAGAAAAATATGTTTTCGTCGCAATTTTAAAGGGCCTTAGAATTATACCTTCTTTTCCCCAAGTTTCCCGAAGTTTTTCCAAACCCTGACCCACTGCCCTTTGATCCTTAATCTATTCCCCGAACTGCTTGTAGATGCCCCCACTGTCATCCCCTCCTGCGCCCCTGTGCGCCATGGTATACCAAGAATCTTGATAGCGAAGCGCAAACCCCCAAAACTGAAGGCGTGGGGGAAGTAAAAAACCAAAATCAAAAACAGTTTTTCCAAAAACAATAAACAAAGTCAAATTTAATCCATAGAAAAGCAGACTAACTTTTCCCCAAATTTCTGTGCTCATCATAAAATTTTTTTTTTCCTCATTCAAATTCCTTGGATCTGCAAAAAAAACTCCTCTGTAACCCCCCAGCCGTTGAATTCCCTCCTATTTCTGCCTTTTTTTAGGGCAAAGTTGAAAATACGCTCCAGACTTGTCAAATCAATTCCAGCCTGCGCCCCCTGACCCCCCGTTCCTGGCATCCCCCCTTTTTTTCCTTCCTCCACAAGTGAAAAGAAATCATGACAATTCTGAAGGAAATGGCTATAAATCATGCGATCTTTTCCATACCTGCCCCGTTTTTCAAAGCCCTTCACAATTGGCCATTATCACTAAAAGTTTAAAATCATCTCTTCAGTCAGAAATTTTTCCAAACAGTCTTAAAACAGCAATAGTCCACCTTTATGAAAAAGCACGCCCCGATCCCCAAAATTTGAAAAATTATAGGCTGTCTCAAATTACCCCTTTTTCTTAAAATCTAGAAAAAGTTTTCTCAAACAGTCAAAAGTCACCTTTATTCCAATGATCTTTTCCATTTTTAGTTGCCATCGCCCCAACCCCGCACCGAAACCACCTTAGTCCATACTTAGAACACTTTACTTGTTTTGATGCAGGAAAAATCTCCCTCTCACTTTCTGACTTATCGCAGCCTTTGATACCCCTAGACACTCAAATTTTCTTTCTGCCCCAAAATACGTTTGGTATTAATGGCACAGCCCCCACCGGTTTTTATACCCCAAGACCGGTTCCCAGAAAGTATTGTAAAAAAAATTCAATCAAAAAACCCGTCAAAATGGAATGTGGAGTCCCGAGGATCAGTCCCGGGCCGTTCTCTTTCTCTTACACTGTCACTTCAATTAATAAAAACCACCCCTATTGTCATCATTTCTATGCCGTGATACTAGCTTCAGTGCGCGATATGTTGAAACTTGCCCTTCCCCCTGGCAATATGTCCCACTGCCCTTTAAAACTTTTAAAAATGGATGACTAGAAAAAGTTTCAAATTATGCCGATAAAACCCAAGCCTGCTCATGGGACCCCAAAATAAACTTTCCTCTATCACAAAAAATTCAATAGAATTTGGCAATCTCAGTTCCTTTTTCCAAAATCTGTGAAGTATTTGGAGTAGTTCTTGAAACACACTCTTATGAAAAAATTCATCACCCCGACCTGCCAGTTTGTACATCTTACGACGCATAGCGCGTTCGCAAGTATCTGCCCTGAGCAACTTCTAAGTTGTAAATTTCTTTTTTCCCTTTTGATATGTAATTTCTTTTTGGTGGCTACCGCAATCTGTCCCCTTCTTCAACGATAAAAAATCTGCAGCTCGATGGTCCCCAAAGAAAAAAAAAAATTGAACACATATCCTCTTTGCGATTTCCCTTCCTGGTTCCTGTTTCCAAAGGGGTTAAAAAAAATACCCCCTGTTTCAAATGTTCCACAAATCTGCACCCCCTTATCTCTGTAACTTTTACCTGTAACTCCTTCGTTCCCCCGTTCGCCGCAGTTTTGTGTTTGAAAAACCCCCGATTTAAACAAACCCCTGTTGGCCGTCGTCCTTCTCTGTTTTTGGATCCCCCTGGAAGACCCCTCTTTATTTTCAAAAAACCTTCACTATTCTAAAGCCCTTTGGGCCAAAACAAGAAAATGCTTTTCTTGATGTCTCTGATCGTTAATTTTGTATTTTATGCCTTTACCCCCTATGACAACATTGTCGGGTTTGCCCCTTTCTTGCTTTCGTTTATGATCAAAAGAATTCAATAAACGCTTATTCTACTGCCCAAAAGATTGGTTCATTAATAATCACAGGGGTAAGAGGGTTTAGTCTCATCATGGTTGCACTTATTTTGTTTTGTGTGGGGATGAGAAAATTAACAGGACCAACCCTAAACTGATTTTAAAAAATTTTGCACATAAAAGCAGAAAAATTGAAAAAGATTCAACTGATACAATCAGAATCAACAATTCGATATAATTTCAGTATTGAAACGTGGCTTTTTGAAAGGGGCCACGAAGTTCAATTTCCCGACCAATTTCATCCCCCAGTCAGGTGTGGGCAGTCGCAGACCCCCATGGTGGGGTAGTATTTTGTTAGAAATAAATTTTTTTTGTAAAGCTGGCCCGATTTGCCCTCAGGTTTGGAAGCGGTGTGGATTGAAAAAAACTAGATCGGGGGGGTTATTTAAACGGATCTTTCTTTGTCCACCCAACTGACAGTTTATTATGGAATTAATAGAAAAGAGCTTGACAGTGTTAATAACACTTTACTCAAATTCCTTATTCTTGGCGACTTTTAACAAAATACCCTTTAGATACACCGTCCCTATTTAGTTGACCTTCTAAATCGTTTCAGCTCAAACAATTAACTAATGAACCTACACGGATAACTGACTTAACCATTCTTGTTTAGATCTGATCATTACACAGGTCCGAACCTAGTGCACTCAGTTGAAGTTTTACCAGCTATCTGTAGCGCCCACAGTTTTCCTTGTGCACTGTCAGAAACACAATTACAAAAGAACAGCCGTTTAAACGAATAATTTTTAACTACAACAAACTAGATAAAACTAAATTTTGAAATTTCTGTTGTTGGAAGTGAAGTGGGACGAAGTTATTATGCTGAAACTTAGATGAAAGTGCTGAGATGTTTTCAAAGGTTCTCGGGAAAAAAGCTAAATTATGTATCCCAGTTAAAACTGTTATGTTCGTCCGAATGATGTCCCCTGGATGACGATGTGATTAGAATGTTAATTGCCGAACGCAGGTTATTCATAGAAAATGCTAAATTAACTAACACACCTGAAAGTGGCTTCGTTTCCGCCAGTTTCGGAATATGTGAATTCTGTACAAGAAAAAGGCAGTAGGGAATTTCACCCCGAACTAGAAAGCAAGGTTTCTAACCCGTCCCCGTTTGGACAAAAAGGAGTGGGGGGAAGTAGTGAAATGTTTCTGAAAAAAAAAGGAAAAAGATGCCAACGAAATCCCTCTATTTTGTTATAACAACACCGTGTTCTATTTAAGTAGAGATAAGGCAAATTTTTCAATTGCTTTTTCATTTTTCCCAGTCTACTCTGGAAAATGATGACGATGACCCCCTAATATTCCTTTCTTGAAAAGGAAATAAAACGATATTTTGCTGTCAGCTTTGAAGTTTAAAATGTCATTCTTAACCTGGATACAAAATTAAAGCAGTAGGATTAGATTTAGTTACAATAAAATTTTAAAAATATCTTCCCTCTATTCTAAATCGCTTACAAATCTTTTTAAATAAAAGTCTAAAAAAAGTAGGTTCCCAAAATTTGGGGAAAACAGCTTTAGTAAATCTATTCATAAAAAAGCATCAAAAAAAATATGTAAAAACTTAGACAATTTCTTTTTAAATTTGGTTGGAAAGGTTTTAGAAAAATGTATTCACTAAAAAGGTATCGTTCCTATATCTAACCACATTTTTTTCTCCATTCCAATCGGTTTTCTCCGGAGATCCACGGAAACCCCGTTATTTATATATAACAGTCTTTGTTCCTCATTTGTTTGGAAAAATTACCCCAAAGCGTGTTTTTGAATATCAAAAGCGTTCGACGTGTTGGCACAAGGGGTTCTACCAAATGAAAGCTAGGCATACGTAGTAAATTATTAGACGGGTTTTTACTGATATTTTAAAACCGTACCAAAAGCAGTAGTTATAAAAGGAATACATCGATTTTAAATGATAAGTTCCGGTTTTCCCTCGGGGTCGTCTTAGGTCACATTTTTTTTAATTTATTAAATGATATTTGAAAAATTTTAGATTGATATAAGATTTTTCGTGACGTACTAGCATGTTTTTGGAAAACACCCAAAAACATTCGCGCCGAAAACAAATTTCCCGATTTAGAAAAAAAAAAGTTTTTTTGGCCAAGTGTGGAAAGTTAGTTTTAATGCAGACAAAACGAATTTAAATTTTTTCGCAACAAAAAATGATCCTACCACTCTATTTGATTAATTTGCCTTCAAAAAAAAAGTATGCACAACACTTAGGGTCATTTTAGGATATTGCAAAGGGGAGGAGTTAAAAAATAAATAAATATTAACTTTGTTGGTCTCGTCCCTCAAAAGTATAAATTTAAAAACTTAAAGGAAAACTTAAAAACTTGTACGTCTTTTACTCCCTCTTTTTCGACTTCCCGACATTGTGGGGGACAATTGTACCAAAACCAGTCCAAATCTTAAAAATGTTGCAGTTGACGCAATCAGAACTTTTGTAGGAGCTGTTCGTGGCACAAATACAAAAAATTGCCCCAAGAGTTGGATCCTGTATCTGAAAGAGCGAGAACCAGACACAAACTTGCATATCACAAATGGTAAAGGGTTTATGCCCCCACTACTTTTTGATCTTTTTCTGCACTAGTAACACGATAAATCCCTATCATAGAAAAAGGGCCTTTTAAACGCAGCTTGCCACGGTGCGCACAGAATATAAAAAATCTTTCTTTCCTTTATACTGTTTGTGGAATCTTCCCAGTTGTATTAAAATAGTCATTCTTTAGTCGTAAAAACGTATTTTCGCAAACGACCCCGTTGTCCCTTTGTATTTTTTTCATGGTTTAAGGAAAGAGAGTATTGCATTTTCGACTTCGACTCGGAATAAGTGATTTAAAATATGTATGTTTCATCGCCCATGCAAACGATCCTTTTGTGCCTTGTTAAAAGTGCAAGGAAAAGCCGAACACTTTTGCGTTCTGCCAACTTTGATCTGTGTGCTCCAATTTCCTCCCCTTCCCCCCGAGTATGTTCATTTCCAAATTTTTTTTATCAGCACCTGAATTTAGTTGAAAAAAAATTTATATTGTTGAAAATTTTCCATCAGTTTATATTGATTAAAAAGATTTTTTTGGTTTCTTGTCGGATGGTAGCCCGTTTGAGGTTGTCTTTTTAGGCTAGAGGGACTTTTTAACTCTTCTTGCTTCCCCCTGATGTATGTGTGATTGTTGAAAAGAAAGCAAGAAATTTTTAGTATGAATAGAAATTTTTTGCAATGTTATGACATAGTACACGATTTATTTTTTCCTATTAATTGTTGCTTATGTAAATTATTCCTTGGTTTTATTACTATGATTTTTGGCTTGGGGTGTTTTTCCTAATTGCTCTCCTCTCTGTGGTTTTTCCTATTCCAAAATATTTTTGTTGTTTTTATGTGTGTTTTTTTTACAAATGTTTGTTTTTTTGTGTTTTTTTCCTTTTTTTTTACTTACAAAGATTGTAATTGTGAAAAGTTTGTTGTTGTTGGTTAAAATTTTTCAGCTCGCAGCGTTTGTTCATTTAATTTCATTGTTTAATTTAGCACACCATAAGCTTCAAACTTGTTGTTGCTATGATTCCAAAAAGCTGTTTGTTTTCAATGCTTATACTCTTTCTGATAAAAATATTTTTAAAACCCAAAAACTTCCTTGATTCCTTCAAATCAGCCCCAAAACCAAATTTTTCCCCTGGACTTTCCCCCCCCAAAATTTTGTCCCTAATTTTCAAAAATCTTTCCTTTAAGTGTTGTTCGTTTTGTGTGTTTTGTGTGTGTGCGGTGCGTGTGGTGCGTGGTAGGCGCGCGCTGGGTTTGAAAACTGTTGAAAAGGGGAGTTGCAGCTGTAAGTGATTGAGTGCAAGCGCTTTTGATTTGTTTTTTTTTTACAAGATTCGCGCTATTTAAATTCCATTGTTTTTGTTGTTTTTGTTTTTGTTGTTTTAATGTTATGTGTTATTATAAAGTCATGTTGTTTAATGTTATATTGTTTTTTAAAATGTCAGGGTTTTTTTAATATTATGTTATTTTTTGTCATTTTGTTTTAATATGTTATGTTGTTATAAATTGTAAAGTTTTGTTTAATTCATGTTATTGAATGTTTTTTTTGCTATAAGATGTCATATTGTTTTTTAAAAATTTCTGTTGTTATAATTTCATGTTGTTTTAAATGTTTTGTAGTTATAAGATGTTAAATATAAGATGTTTGTTGTTTTTAAAATGTTAAATTTAAGATGTCAGTTTCGTTACAAAGTCATGTTGTTTTAAAATGATATGTTTTTATAAGTTCATGTTTTATAATGTTATGTTGTTATTTATGTTAGTTGTTATTTAATGTTTTGTTGGTAGAAGATGTTATGTTTTAAAATGTTATGTTTTTTAAAATGTCATGTTGTTTTAAGTTTGTTGTTATTTTATTGTATTTGGATAAGATGTTTTTTTAGTGTTATGTTGTAATAAGATGTCATTTGTTTAACTTATGTTGTTATTGTAATGTCATGTTGTTATAAGATGTTTCTTTTTGTAAAATGTCTGTTTTATAAAGTTCTGTTGTTATTATAAAGTCATG
>JAQIHA010002027.1:0-10023 GCA_028751875.1 Rapana venosa | reverse complement strand
TTCAAAAAGCATTTGATCAATGGTGGGTACTTTGAACATTTTGATTCATTCGTTATTTGTCGTTCATTGTTTTGCCGTTTCCTCGCTTTTGTTTGAGTATATTTTTATTCATGATGATCAGTTATTCTGCATTGTCATTATGGAATAAGGGGATATCCTCTTAAAGGAGATCGCCGATCGCTTTCCTAGAAGTCCACTCTGACGAGATACAAGCTACTCAGCTAGAAATTTAGTATTACTAACCACTGCAGACTGTATACCTGTGTACATCATGAAAACAATATACTGTACAGAAACACCACAGCACAGAATCAGAGAATGTTTGACTTTTAAAGAGTTGCTCATAGCAGACGAATGATCCTTTTTAATATGATAAATATCAGATTGATAAATAATAAGAAAAACCCCATGTTGATTCATCAATAATTTTCTCACGTTTTCTTCATTCTTGTTGGTATTGGTTAATTAACAAGTGCAAATTGTTACTGTGTACACAAGAACTCAAAGTATTATGAAATTATCACTACTTAAGTTACCCAAATAGTTTACATCACCAGTAAACTGTGGCCTAAGCCAAAAGGCTTGAGCAATATGGTGACAGAATAAGTTGTCATTTATGATTTGGTGAAACAGCACACACACAGTGACACGCCCTTTCTTGGGGTGGGGGTGGGGGGATCCTTTACAATATCCCTTTGTCAGTCATAAACTTCATGTGAAACTTGATCAACATCAGTACCAACTCTACTCTCCCAAATGTCTTTCAGATGAGACTGTAAGTAGTTTAACCATAGTCATACTAGGTCCCATGTGCAAACTCACACAGAAAAATGAGAACAAGTATCATGTGCAAACGTTAAAAGTAAAACCTGTTTTATCTTTCCGAAGAGTAGGCCATTTCATGCCAGCAGAAACATGACAAAATTTTCTAAAATGTTGAGGAAAAAAATTGGGTGTTTTTTTGTTTTTTTAGAACTTGATCAGATAGATTTCAGTTCCTTGTTTTGGGTTGTTGTTTTGTTTTTTTAACTGTGACCATTGTCAATAGCTTAGCTTAGTTACTAATAATTAGTGCAGCATTATATAACTTCTGGTCTACATCATAGTACAAGTGATACCTGGTGGGTTAATAAGGAGTACAGATTTTTAACAAGTCTCAAGATTAACCTTTCAGCTTTATCAGTTTATGCAGACCTGCCAGTGCCTTCCATTTCAAAATGCATATAAATATGTTTAACATGAAGTAATTCTGTCCATGCCAACAAAAAGCTGTTGTTTAGATCCTCTGCCCACTGTTTTGATAAAGCAAAACCTTGATATTTTGGCACCTATGGTAACAGACATCATCAATGCATCTCTGTCGGCGGGCTCTGTACCCTGTCAGTTCAAAAATGCTATTGTTATCCCACTCCTCAAGAAAAAAGGTCTAGACTGCAATACTATGAAAATATTACAGGCCGGTTTCCAATCTTCCATTTCATTTCAAAGTTCTGGAGAGAGTCGTCCTCAAACAGCTTCAGAAGCACCTAGCTTGAAACCCACCTTTTGGAAGATCATCAGTCAGCGTATTAGGGCTGGTCACAGCACGGAGACTGCCGTACTGAGTGTCACCAGCAGCCTGCTTTTGCAGAATGACGACCCCCAGAGTGTCAGTCATGGCTTGTTGGACTCAGTACGGCATTCGACACGCTTGACCACTCTATTTTGCTAAAAAGGACTCGAATACTCTTTTGGAATAAGAGGTGTTGCCTTGGCATGGTTTACCTCTTATGTCTCTGATAGGTCGCAGAGCGTTGCTGATAGAGGGAGTTAAGTCACAACCTGCCCCCTCCTGTATGGGTACCTCAAGGTTCTGTTTGGGGTTTCCCGTATTGTTCACACTATATTCTCAGCCTCTGTCTAATGTGATGACCTTACATGATTGCCAGTTTCATAAATATGCAGTGATACAAAATTTCGGCAATGCAACACCTCAAAATTTTTCAGACGCCACGGCACCTGGCAGATTGCACGCACAGTGTCCTTCAGTGGATGGACAGCAACAAACTCAAATTAAATACAGACAAGACAGAAGTTATGGCAGTTGGTTCACCATCTAGTCTTATGTGGGTGTCCCAGAGTTCTGTGGTTTGGGTGGTCTGTGACATAGCTTTCAGAGTTCTGTGCGGTTTCTGGGTGTTCAGCTAGATCCTACTCTCTCCATGAAAGACACATTAGTAACGTCTGCAGAGCATGCTTTCTGAGCTGCCCCGTATTGCACACTTAAGAAATTCTTTCCTCGTGATGCAGTGATCAAGCTTGTTTCAGCGACCGTCTTGTCGCGATTGGGCTATTGCAATCCCCGTTTTAAACGGTATAAATGTGATGACCAGTTTACAACGCCTGCAGCGAATTCAGAACTCTGCTGCCAGGCTCATCCTTGGAATGAGCAAAAGGGACCCGTGCTCCCATGCTTTAGGGAGCTTCATTGGTTACCTGTAAGGGCACGCTGTCAGTACAAAGTTGCGGTCTTGGCATACCGTCACTCTGAAGGCTCGCTTGCTCCATCTCTGTCAGCTGCCTTGGAAAAACACGCACCACAACTAGAACCCGCGGTCTTCGAATGATAACTTACTTGTTGTACCCCATACAACCTCAAAACCCAGGTCGTAGATCTTTTGGTGTTGCTGGCCCACGATCTGGAACTCTCTCCACAGCCGTCGCATGCTCCCACTTTTTCCCGTTTAGTCTTCATGAGACACATCTCTTTAATGTATTTCTTAGCTAGTTAATATTTGTGCTTGTTTTTGACGGTCGCGTTTGTCCACTGTAGGCTACTTCATGTGCATGCCTGGCTGTTGGTTATGTTTTTTGGTTTTTTTTTTTGTTTGTTATGTTATTGCTAGTGCTTTTCTCTTGAGTTTACTGTTAATTGCCCTGCTTGTGTGTGCCCGGACGCAAGTGTGTGCCTCTACAGTGCGATAGGTATCTCTGGTAAATTTATTTGCGCTTTAGAAATGCTCATTATCGTTGTTGTTGTTGTTGTTGTTATTATGTGCTGTGTGTGCATGTGTATAGATGCGCATGGTATGAAAGCGCATTGAGTCATTGCTTTGAGAAATGTGCTATATAAATGCTATTCATTATTATTATTATTATTAACACCTTGCACCCCTTCTTTTTGTAGGAGATTAGGCCAGTGGTGGCCAATGGTATGGATGACAAAAATGTACCCAGGTGCAGTCTGAATGCTAGTAATAATGATTAGATAAATCATAATTATAGGGTGCTGAATTCTGGGACAAAATAATAAATAGTAAGTAATAATACCCAAGGTTCACTCAACAAACTAAAGAGTATTAAGCCAAGGGCATAACATAACAAACATCAATAAAGCTCCCATCAGTGTTTGGTGGCATGGAAACACAAACAGCCTGCAGTTATGAAATTGTCAGCACATTGATTTTACTTTTAGTCCTGTATAGAAGAAAAAAGAGTGGATCCATCCACAAAGCAATAATTTTATTGGAATCCATCAATAAAACTAAAAGTCCAGTACTAATCAAATTTCAGTGCACCATGATATGAAAAAGGACCATCAAGCTTCAACCATGATGGCCTAAGGCCCCATTTTCTCTGTAAGTCTGTTACATAGTCCTCAGGCTTTGGAATTAGCATCCAGCACACTGGTCAATTCACAAAGGTGTGTGCTCCCTACATTGCCAGTAACAAAATGGTTGTTTCATTTTCAGTGTTGTGTATATAATATAAATAGTGATATTTTGTGTAGATTTTATCATAAGTGTGTACTGTTGCACTTGAAGAGTCATGATGATGCCATTAAAAGAGAAAGAGAAGTGACATTGCAGTGTGGCAGCTCAAGCAACCTAAATTCATCTCAAAGAAATCGTAACAGTGCCGTGAATTATAATTCATTCTAAACAGAAATATGACCTATAGGAGCCTGTACTGTTAGGTGTTCTAGAGTTAATTTAAAGATCAATATTGTTTGCTCGCAGCATGCATGATGTCATAACCCTGAACCAGACATGAATAATTCAGGTGTGCCTGTTTGCAGCATTCATGGTCATAACTGGAATCTGGCCGAGCCAACAGCAGCTAGCAGGCTAAGATGTCTGACAGGGCCACCACGATGTCGTCCCTCCAGGCCATAAGAGCCAAGCTGCAGCAGCTGCAGATGCAGCAGCCCTCAGCACAGACCACACAGCAGAAAACTACAACTTGTACAAGCCATGAGCCTGAGGCAAGCTTCTCCAACTCCTTCGACACACCATCTTCCACTCAGCACACTGAAACAGAACTGTCCAAACAGAATACTATCGATAGTCTTCATTTTCCAGAACGAGGAAAAGCCAACTCCAAACCAGACTATACTCTGAGTTCAGGTTTTTCAGGGAAACAAGCTTCAGTTTTAGACGAAAGTCAAAAACGGAACAGTGCCATGGGAATGTCTCTGACATCTTGCAAGACAGGGACTGGGTCAATGGCCAGTGCCAGTAGGACAGCTGATATGATGGACAGAAGCCTGTCAGGCAGTTTCCACATGAAGGACTCTGTGCCACCTTTTCCTAGTGTAGGAAATGAAGGTAAACGTCATGATATTGTGATATAAATATATATTATTAGATTGCTTTTGTTGCTGTTGGGTGTTCCATTGCTAATAATCGAGCGCTTTGATTTGTTGCTTTACAAGATTCAGCGCTATATAAATTCCATACATTATTATTATTATTATTAATGTGCTTTTGAGGTCATGTGGTGCGTATATATATATATATATATATATATGCACTCTGTTTCACTCATCATGTTTGGCACTCATTGTCTTATTTTATTTTTAGAAAGATCTGTATTATGTCAATGAAAGTTAAATGCTGTGTTTTTGTGCTTGTGAAGAGAAATATAATATTGTAACTAGTAAAGAAATTATGTTTTTGCTTTTGTTAGGATGCACTATTGTTCATTTGTTGGTTTAGATTTTGTCTTTGGGTTCTCTTTAGACTATTTTGTCACTTTTGAGGGTAGATTTTTTTATGTATACATTACATATGAAAAGTTGTACTTCAGAAAAAACTGATGCATGAATAGTCAGATCTTTCTCTCTCTCTCTCCCCTCTCTCTCTCTCTCTCTCTCTCTCTCTTTTCTCTCTCTCTTTTCTCTCTCTCTCTCTCTCTTTCTCTGTCTTTCTTCTCTCTCTCTCTCTCTCTCTCTCTCTCTCTCTCTCTCTCTCTCTCTCTCTCTCTCGCTCTCTCTCTCTCTCTTATCTCTTCTATCTATCTATCTATGTATCTCTTTCTCTCTGTCAAAAAAAAACCCCACCATTATTCTCAGCACCTACCCATTCCACACACACTCTGTCAAGTTTAATGTAAGATCTATAGATCTTTGACAATCAAAGCTTAGAGCTTCAACAGGAACTGTATGAAAGGTGAGTTGGTTTGGGGGTTTTTTCTTTCTCCGTGGCAGAAAACATTTCAAAAGTCCTGGGTACTTCTAGCAAAGCAGCCAACAAAGCTGTGAGCAAACTTGCCCATGTAGGCAACTGGATGGAGGGTAATAGTCATTCCAGTCTGGAATTCAAACCCCATGGTAAGCACCTGGGGAGGGGGAAGGGGTATTGTTTTGTTTCTGTTTCGTTGGGGTTTTTGTGTAGGGGTTATTTGTTTGTTGGGGAGGGGGGTTTGGGTTATTGTGTTTGTTGGTTTTGGTTGGGTCTTTTTGTTGTTGTTTTTCGGGGGGGGGGGGGGGGGGGGGGGGCTGCAGGCAAGGCTGTTGGCATGTTTTGCTTTGTTTTCAGTTAAATGTTGCATGTATAGTCTGAGAAGTCTAGAAAAATGGGGATCTTTTCTAGCCTTTCAGATGTAAGGTGGAGGAAAAGTATTAAAAAAATCTAAGAGTGAATATTTACAGTTAGTGGTTTCTTGGAGCACATGATTCTCAGCTAAAGTGTCTGTTGAGGGATTTCCCTTAGCTAGAGCTGCGAGGCTCAACAATGGTGAGATTTTGCATTTTTATGTGCAACCATTTCTGCCCACCATCAAGGTAGCTGCATTCCAACTTTGGGGATTTCACTTTTTGAAACGTTATTTCTGTATATTTGTAGCATTGCGATTGTAATGGCTGTCTAATTAAAACGGTATTGCAGCTATTATTCTAAGTACAGTAACCACATAACCTTTAGCCAGTTTAAGATGAGAAAGTAGACCGTTCTTTTCACAGCATAGTCGTCAAAGAATGAAATGTAAACAAAATCTTGTCATTCTTCTTTTTCTCTCATAGACTGACGTTACATTTAACTGAATTGTATTACAGTACCTGGGCTCCTGGGAAGAAGAACCAACCAGAACACAGGAGACTTTGAGTTCAAAATCCCCAAACCTGCTTCAGGGTAAGTCTGTCTGTGGTTTGGTAGACAGTTGTTGAAACTTTTCCTGTCTGTGCTTGCTCCTTTCCTTCAGCCCAAATCTGCCGCCACCTGCTTTTATTTCTCTCCCATACTCCTATTTTGTCTCTATCTGTTTGAGTTGGTGGAGGGGTGGGGGGGGGGGGGGGGGGGTCATAAAAAATGACACAGATGAACATCAAGTAGTAGTAAGTAATGATAAGGAGCATTTAGTATGCACAGATGAACATCAGGTAGTAGTAAGTTATGATAAAGAACATTTAGATTGCCAGATCTAGTCTGTTCAAATGGCAAAATTACCAGTAAAACTAAAAGCAATGCGATTCAAATTATTTGCAAACAGTATGAATAAAAAATAGATAAATAAATAAAAACGAATCTGTCATGCAAGAAGTCAGAAGCTTTTTATAAAAGATAAAACTCCAAAATCCATGAACTGCATAGGTTTGCTCATTGATTCACTTATTGGTCTGTAAATAGAAAGATACAAATAAAATTGTAAAAACTTATTGCTTGGAAGATCTCTTAACTTCTTCTACCCCATTCTCATAAACTTTGTCCATCCATCACCCCATTCACGAGTATACTCGTAACAGAGCAGTAAGCTAGAATGGAGTGTTGTTATTCAGTCATTTCCAAGAATTATCCAGTCTGATAGCTTAAACTCATTTCTGTTCTGAGTGGAGTTTTCATTGATCTATTGGCTATCAATCAATATGAGTAAACACTCATGCCCCTTATAGTCTCAGCTAAAGAAGCCATTCAGCAGGTTTGTGAGTAGATTATGAACTACAATAGCAATGAATCTGAGGATTCTGCTGAATACAATGTTAATATCAGCAACAAGAGTGACACAGGAAGTAATGAAGACTGGCAGATCAAACTCTCTATTGGGTGATCAATATAGGTGGTACAGAATGATGCATTTCTTCGGTTGTGTACTAATTTTGTTATTTACTTCAAATTAACACCTATTTTTGACCCAGTGCCTTTGAAAAGTTGATCATGGGTAGTTTATTTACATGACATCAACACTGTGAAATTTGAAAGCCATCCATTTAATAGTTCAGAAGTAAGCACTTGTTTTCTCAGCATGCCTTTGTTTTTATGTACAACTGGCTGCACAGCTGGGCAGGAGGAGAAAACTCAGACCGCACATATGGGATAGAAAGAGTTATAAGATCCTCAGAATGTCATTTTCGGCTCCTTGGTTTTCAGTACTGAGGCCTATGTGAATCCTGTATTGACTTTTTTCTTTCCTTCTGTAATTTTTTTCTTTTTTAATGTTTTAGGTATACCGATTCCCAGATGGAAATCGGCCCCAGTATTGGAAACATGACAGTAGATGACAGTCTGGCATCAGACATGCCATCTTTTACCCACCCATCTTCAGCCAGTAAACACTCCTTGCGACATTTCAACAGTACCCCAGATGTGCGCTCTTCAGCCAAGAAGCCCTCATCAGAGCTCAAAATCAGGTATTTCTATTTCTGTGCTGATGATCTGGTGTCTTCTTCTGTAGTGTGTTGTCTACACTGTGTATTGCTTTGTTTTTCAAGCCTGGCTGAAAACCTGTTGCTCTTTTTGTTCTCTCTCTCTCTCTCTCTCTCTCTCTCTCTCTCTCTCTCTTCTTCTCTCTCTCTCTCTCTCTCTCTCTCTCTTTTTCTCTCTTTCTCTCACATACATGCACTACACATCTGTATTTTTCTTTAGCCTTTATTAGACTGATCTGCAGCTACATGCAAAAGAGTTTTTCCTCCATTCAGACACTTCTGCAGGATTGCAGAATCAGAATGATATAAGAATTTAATTAACTTCGTTAGGAATCCATTCTGCAGAGGTCATTGCATACATGTATTTGTTTGTTTTTTTATTTATTTCAAGTGTTATATTGTTTTTATGTTTCTTTGTAATAGGGAGTGAATTAATTATGCAAAATAAGCAATGTCCTCAGCATGGTCTTGTTTTTATGTCTGCGAAAAATAAATGTATTTTTCTAATTTATGCCATTTCATTTTTGAGACAGTTGGTATCAGTGAAGTTTGAACTTGAAGGTGATGCAAGTTTAGGGTTAAACAGGATGTTAGCCCTGACTGGGCCTTCAGAGCACATAAAAGAACCCACAAGAGAGTTGCCCCTGCCAAAATTATGTAGAAAAAAGCCACTGTGATAGGGAAACAAGCACACTTGCTAACAAAAATATCTTTTTTTCAAATATGGGTAGTGTGCTGTCTTGTGGTGACCCACTCTCCCCAGGTAGAGTAGCCCAAATTTCATGTAAAGAAATCTATCATAACTGAAAGTAATATTCGTTCAATGCAGGGGCAGTGGGGTTGTCAGTAACATGAAAGCAAAAATAAAACTTCCATGTATATATATGTGCTATGATTTCGCAGCCTGAATTTGGGGAAGCCAATGCGTTGTGCGCGTGCAGCAACACGCTGTGCACAAGCTGAGTGAGGAGAAAGATGAGGACTCGGATGTCATCAGTTCCTTCAAACCCTTCAACCCCTCTGCCCATGTTTCCACTGGTCAGTGGTTTGTGCTGCACTCCTACCCTTTTCTTCCCGTAGGGCCATGTTTTATTTTGTTTATCTGTTTACTTAGTCGTTTATATCTTTTGGGGTTTCTGTCTGGAGCTGGCTGGTCCTCACACTTTGTTTTCATGTCCTTAAGTTGTAACTTTGTGAGTTGTTTAAGACTTCTTTTTAAGTAGGGGTTGTTGTTTGGGGGGGTTTTTGGGGGGTGCATTTTTTTTTAACTTCACTTTTTTGTGTAAATGACTATGGTTTGTATATGGGATGTAGGAAATTGTATAGCTTATAATGAAGAAATGTACGTTTATTTAGTGTTTTTTTTAACTAACTCTGCCTTCTGGTATAACAGTTGAAGGGGTTGTGTATCTCTTTCACTCTGTCATATTGTTGATCTAAGGCCAGAGGGCACCTTTTCTTCTTTGATTTTTTTTTTTTTTTATCCAAGCAAACCTGGATTTTAAAAAGTGATCTGTACTGTGTAATTTATCAGTTTATTTCTTATATCATCATAGGATGTCATATTTTATATTATATAATAGTGTTTGGAAGTGTCATTATTCTATATCATAATAAATGATAATTTTATTGTTATAATTCATTCTCTTGTGACTTTTATCATGGAGCGGACTTCATTAACCCATGTAAAAAAATAAAATAAAAATTCAGGAGATAGAGCCTTCGTTCCCACAAACTGCCATGTTTGTGCAGAGTTACGAGTACAAATACCTATTTGAAAATGCTGGGAAGATATCGGAAAGAGGGCAGGTAAAAATGTAGGTGAATCAACATCAAGAACCATCTTCTCACCCTGGTATTTACTGGTTGGTGTCAGGACGCTTCGCTTCTATGGCGTCATCCGGTTACCAGAGTGACATGACCATAACGACGGAGACTCCATTCCCACCCAGCCACCCAACAGCTCCAACAAGCATCTACCGTGACAGGGGTTGTCCTGCACTGCTGCTGAACACAAGGCGACTGCTGTTGTCAAAACCTGCGAAAGGTGCATTAGGGGGGCCGTTTAAGGGGCAATGGGGTGGGGGTAGATGGGTTTGTGTTGGTTTGGGAATTTGATTTTGTTC
>JAQIHA010002026.1:0-7500 GCA_028751875.1 Rapana venosa | reverse complement strand
TTACAAAAGATTCATTGCATCCAAATGCAAAATGCTCCAGTATACTGGCTAGATAACATTGGCAGGCAATGTTCATGCATTGTTTTGGCAAACAGCGAAGAGGAGACCAAGACGCCAATTTCATCGCATGAACAGTCATCCAGTACCACGCTACGCCTTTGACGACCACTACCAGCAGCCAGTGTACAACCAGCCACAGTACGAGCATGTCTACCAGCAGGACTACCCCCAGTGGAGACAACATGCTCGACATAACAAGTTTCGTGTGGTGAACAATCATTTTGAATGGTGACATTTTGTAGTCTTTGCTTTGCACCAGCTATAGATCTAGTACAGTAAAATAGACACTGTTATTTCTGCTCACATCACAGCAGCTGCTCTACACGATCCTGAATAATTTGTTGTTTTTGTTTTATTTTATTGCTGTTTTAATTGAATTATCTGACCTTTTATTACAAGTGAACTTGGACACTTTTAATTAAGTTTTTTATTTTTATTTTTTTTTTTTTTTTAACCTACAATACATTTTAAATTTGTGTTTTGATTTATTTATTAGTTAGGGCTTTTTGTGTGTAATGTCTCCAAAAACCTCACTAATGCTTAATGTCATGCAGTGGAATGCTAGATCCATCTCCACGAATTTACCATATTTAGTTCAACATCTTTCTAGTAACAGCTATCAACTTCTCATCCTGCAGTCCCTCAATGTAAAGAAGTGTAAATTACCCAAACTTCAAGGTTACTACTACCCACCTGTTCATGAATACGTGGATGCTGTTGGTAAAGTCAATACAGCAATATATATCCAAGAAGGAATAGATTATAGTGCATGTGTTCACCTATGCCTAAGGATATCCCAGATTCATATTCGTGTGCTGCACGTGTAAAGTTTACAGATCGTTTGGTCATGAATATTGTTTCAGTATATTTGCCTAAGGGAGCTAATGACTATAATACAGAGTGGCTGCACTCATTACAAGATAATCAGAAATGGCTGGTAGCAGGGGACTTCAATGCTCACGCACCCTTTTGGGATTAAAAGGAAGTATATCCATCTCCAGCAATCGTTTTTTAGAAAATATAACAGACTCTTGTCTATGCCTATTAAATGATGGAAGTGTCACCAGAATACCTGACATCTCTAATCACAAGGCATCGGCATTAGATCTGTCTTTAATATCTTCTGCTCTTGCACCTGAATGTACGTGGGCAACTTATGAAGACACATTGGGAAGTGATCATTTACCTATTGTTATTACTTTTAATGAAATGCCAGTCCCCTGTAACTCTGAAAAAGATAAACTCCCAAAGTTTAACTATAAAGAAGCTAATTGGAAACAGTTTAAAAGTATTCTTGCAGCCTACAATACAAACAGCTTGGATTCTGAAAACATAGATGAATTTTATTCTACCTTTACTAATGCCATCATTCAAGCCGCTTACTTATCGATCCCAATCATTAAATCATTAAAATCAAGGAAATGTTCAGGAAATGTTTGGTGGACACCTGCTTGCGAGGAAGCAGTAACCAACAAACGTTTAATGTATAAAACATATTTAAAAAATAAGACGCCAGAAAACCATGAAAAACAGAAGCAGGCAAAAAACTATAGCAACTTGATCATAGCTCAGGCGAAACGACAATTTTGGTCTTCGTTTTGTTTGAGCGACGTATCAAATCATAAAGATCTTAACAAAGTGTGGCAAAAATTTCATGAAATGAGAAAAGGTGTTATTTTACCAACTTGTCCAGTTAAACTTAAAAACAAACGATTTTCCAACTAATGTAGAAAAGGCTGAGGCCTTTGCAGATATGTTCTCAGAGTCTATGCGTGTTGAAGGCCTCACACTTAAAAGCAATAAATACAGACAAGCTGAGGAGAAGAAAGAAAAATATAAAGACCCATGTTCTAATAATACTGAATACATCAATGCTCCAATAACAATCAATGAAGTAAAAGATGCATTATTTTCCCTTCCTAATAAGAAAACTTCTGTTGGATTAGATGCCATATCCAATGATATGCTTAAACAGTTACCAGAAAACTTCATTCTTCTGATGCATAAACTTTTCCAAAAGTGTTGGACCGAAGGTGCAATGCCAATGAACTGGAAGCAGTCTATTATTGTTCCCATTCATAAGCAAGGAAAGCCTAAAACTGATAAAACTAGTTATAGGCCCATAGCACTGACTTCTAACATTGGTAAGCTTATGGAGAAAATTATTCTAAAAAGGCTTGTGTATTACTGTAAGAAAAATAAGGTAGTTCCTGTCAATCAAGCAGGATTTCAAAAAGGTAGATCAGCAATCGATAACTTAGTTAAACTAACAACACAGGTCAAACAACAATTTGCAGAGAAGAAAAATCTACTTGCAACATTTTTTGATGTAAAGAAAGCCTACGACCAAGTTTGGCATGCTAAATTGCTGCATAAACTGAAAACTATTGGCATTTTCTGGGCATTTTTTCTATTATATTAAAAGCTTTTTATTGTAACAGAAGTATACAAGTGAGAGTAGGGAATGCATATTCAAACTTTAGGTCATTGCATATGGGTTTTACCACAGGCTCAGTTATAGCCCTTTTCTGTTTAATATATTGATGTATGATTTACCCACAAACTGTCTAAAGACGTTGTCCTGGTACAATATGTGATGATATATGTATATGGATGAATGTCACTATGAAGCGTGCTACAACAAAGAGGATGATAAACTATACCAGAAAAGTATATCAAAAAAGAGCTAGATAATTTACATAAATATATTTTTGAAAAATGGCCTGACATTATCTACAGAAAAAACGCATATTATGCTTTTTAATAATGGTAGTGATCCAGATACACTGCCACAGTTTACAATTGGAGGGGAGCCAATTCAGTATAAAAATATGGTAAATTTTTAGGCATTCAACTTACATCAAAATTAACTTGGAATGCTCATATTGGATACATCTTAACAAAAGCAAGGAAATGCCTAATTTTCTTAAAATGGTTAGCAGACAGTCCTGGGGACAAGATTTCTTCACTCTTAAATGCTTGTCTAAGTCACTTGTACGTTCCAAACTGTCTTATGGACAAGAAGTCTTTTTCAGTGCTCCTAATTATTTACTTAAAAAACTCAAAGTATAGATTGTAAGGCGTACAAACTTGCACTTGGGGTGCCATTCCATGCATCCACCATAAGAACTATTTAAGGAAACTGGGGAACTTCCCCTTGCTGAATACCGACAACTTTCATGCGCCAAATATGTTTTACGGAGCATCAATAGCGAAAATTTTGTCTGTAGTGAATTAAAAGTTCAAGCAGAAACGAATTTTCCAAAAAGGGCAAAACAAATTTCGTGTTTAATGCCTATTGGCACTTATGTATCAGATCTCTTTCAAAAATCTAAACTAAAATCAATATGACTTAGAAAACAAAAGAAGCTTTACCATGTCCTTCATGGGAGATGGATAAAGCCTGTTTTGATATAGAATATATTAATGAAAAAAAGAATGAAAATCAAAACATCATGGTTGCAGATGTTCAGTCGCATATTGCAAATAAGTATGCTGACTGCTTAAAAGTTTATACAGATGGATCTGTTTAGAAAACCATGACACAGGCTCTGCATTTGTCATACCAGCACTTAAAATTGAGAAATCGTACTATCTTGGTAAACATCGTTCAATATTTACAGCTGAACTTATTGCAGTTCTTATGGCTCTTAAACTATATTCTTGATTTTCCATTTTCCTTCTTTCATATCTTGCTTTGTGTTGACTCCAAGTCTGTATTGTATGCTATAAAATCCCCAAACTTCAAGGTCTCCGGAATTATTTTTGAAATTAATATGTAATACACTCCTAAGTTTAAGAGGTATTCCTGTTTCTTTTTGTTGGGTGCCCTCTCACGTTGGAATTTTTTCAAATGAGTGGGCTGACAGAGCTGCAAAAAAGGGGGCAAGACATGACATGGAATCGATAGAACTGGATGTTCCCTTATCTCTACAGAAGGGATACCGAATATTAGAACAAACTTCATGGGTAAGTTTAAAGAATCTGATCAGTTCAATGAACGTATTTTAAAAGTTGTCTGACCACTGCCCATATTTCTTGTTATGTGGCTCCTTCATCAAATAGATTCGCGTTTTATATCCGTGAGAAGGGTTAGTTCACTATATTTTAGAATGAAATTTAATGCATTCCTTACAAATTTTGTAAACATGTAAGATGTCTATGTGGGGATCATATTTCCAATACTCATATCTATTTGAGTGCCTATTGTAAAACCTTTTTTACCTACATTTTCTGAACAGTCTCTGGAAACTGTATTTGAAAATTCAAAGCTAGCATTTGCCATTGCCAGATGTTTATTGCATAGTCCACTTGAATATTTATTGTAGTTACATTATTGTTATTTCATGTTTCCACATTGTTGAGTTTATATTTTTGCTCCTGTTTAAAAGTATTATCATTACTTTTCTAGTTTTGTCCCCCCCCCTCCCACACAAATACCAGCACTGATGCTATTTCTTAACCTTTTCTCCTTCCACTCCTTCTTCTCCCTTCTTTAACTTCCTTACACTTTCTATTTCCCTCGTCTAATATCACTCAGATGTGAACAGACGTTAAATTGAAGACAACAACAACAACAACAACACACACACACTACAACACACACACACATACACTGCAACACACACACTACAACACCCACACCACACACACTACAACACCCACACCCACACCCACACACACACACACACACACACCACACAACACACACACACACACACACACACACACACACGCAAACACACACACACTGCAACACACACATACACAAACACACACACACTACAACACGCACACAAGCACACTACAACACACACACACACACACAACACACACACACACACACCACACACACACACACACACACACACACACACACACACACACACACACACACCACACACACACACACCACACACACACACCAACACACACACACACACACACACACACCACACACACACAACACACACACACACACACACACACACACACACACACACACACACACACACACACACACACGTGAAGACCTAACGGGACAAACTCAAAGGAGTACTAAAGTGTGCTTTAAGATCTCCCCACCTCACGATCTCTCAATTTATTGCTGGCTTCTTGGGATCTCTTAACCTGTCATGAAGTAGAGGAAGGAAGGGAGGGGGAGGGGAAGAGGGAGGGGGGGGGAGGTAATCCAAAAATGGCGACACATCAGGACCTCTTCAGCACACAGACATGATTTATCGTTCCATTATCCCTTCCCATTTTTCTTGAAACAACTTTTCCTAGATCTGCTTTACAGCAGGACTCTTCGTGGGCACTTCAGGAAAGATTGGTTGAGAATCGTTTGGTGAGAACACCGTTATGAAAAAAGGGTTGGTGCTTTACTGTCTCTTGTGTTTGTTACTTTTTTCTTCTTCTTCAAAATGGATTTAATAAAAAAACAAATTTTTTACTGTTGTTTCTTCGAAAGGAATTGTAATGATAAGACCAGCCTGAGTATTAGCAAAGGGTAATATGAAAAAAAAAGATGCAAACAACAAGTGACAATTAAAAATATGCCATCAACAAACGAGAATATAAAAATATGCCATCGACAGATGACAATTTGAAAATTTTGTCAACAACAAACGACAGTATAATTATAAAATGTGCCAACACTAAATGACAATACACAAGAACAACGCCAACAACAAATGTCAATATCCAAACCATATCAACAGCAAATTACAATATAAAAAGACACCAACAACAAATGGCAATATAAAAAATATATATAAAATGACAATATAAAAATATACCCCCCAAAAGGGCAATGAAAAAATATGCTAATTACTAATGACATAAAAAATATACCAACAACAAATGGCTGCGTAAAATAATACCAACAACAAATGGCAATGTAAAAAATATACCAACAACAAATGACTATAAATGTGCCAACAACAAACGGCAATATAAAAAAAAATATGGTAACACAAAATGACAATAATCATCAGAAGTAAACCAACAATAGATGGCAACATAACACCCCCCCCCACACACACACACACAAACATCAAATGACACTGTAAATATATACCAACAACAAACGGCAATATTAAAAAATACATCAACAGCAAACAGCATATATCACAACAGCAAACTATGACTATCAAAACCACTCCTGTCACAGGTGTCTACACAACCAATTAACAATTTCTACTCATACCTGTCTTCCCATCACCGTGACAACAACATCTTAAGCGGAAGAACGAGGGCAGAACAGCAAAACCAACCATGAGGATAAGAATGACAAAACAACCAATCCTCCAAAGCGTCTGTTTTCACAGGGAATTCCACTCAACACACGTTTGACCAAATGCGTAATTATATCCAAATGTCTAAGTATATCCTAATTTATACCTGTCAAGCTTCCAAAATTTATTGAGGTATTTTTTCCTTCTTTATGTTTTAGTTATTATTTAATTTCTTTCCTTTTTTTGGTGGGGGGGGGGGGGGGGGGGGGGGGGGGGGGGGAAGGGGCTTCCACAACTCTCTGAATACAACATGGACACTTTATCTTTTGCTACTTGTACACACGAAGAGGACTTAGGCACTGGCAGGTCAGCACATGATCTGACCTAGAATATAAAGCACTCTCCACCGTTAATGTACTAATGTATGCCACAAGATTCAAACTCTGAACTTCAGAACCATAGACAGAATCAGCATGCATTCGCTTGAACCACTAGGCTCCTGTGTTCACCAACCTCCATCCCTTCCCTCCCAAACACACACACACACACACACACACACACAACACACACACACACACACACACACTAACACACACACACACACACACACACACACAACACACACACACACACACACACACACACACACACACACACACACACTAACACGCTAACACACTAACACACTAACAATACACACACACCACACCACCACCACACCACCACCACCACCACACCACCACCACCACACCAACCACACCACCAACCACCACCAACCACCACCACCACCACCACCACCACCACCAACCACCACCAACCACCACCACCAACCACCACCACCACCACCACCAACCACCACCACCAACCACCACCAACCACCACCACCAACCACCACCAACACCCCCACCCACCACCACCACCAACCACCACCAACCCCCCTCCCCCCCACCCACCACCCACCACCACCACCCCACAGCCCCAAACTTTTAAATAATGGTTGCACACCAAGAAAAAAAAAAAGAAAAGTAAAGAAAGGTAAGAAGCATATGAAACACCCGTATTCCGCCTTCGGGTTTGCAAGCAAGGCTAATCTGGTCAGCCATTTACCTGTCTTTGATGGACAGAGGTCTAGACACCAAACAACATCGTAAAAGACAGCTGCTCCTGTTTCTGCGCAGACAGCTCTTTGCACTGGTGACCCTTG
>JAQIHA010002025.1:0-10012 GCA_028751875.1 Rapana venosa | reverse complement strand
TAAACTTCCTTTTTTACAACTTCATCAAAACCCAAAACTTATTTTTTTTCCTATTTTTCAAATTTTAAAAAACCCCCCGCTTTCCCTTTTTCCTTTTCCCCTTTTTTTTCCCCAAAACTTTCCCCTCCCTTTTTTTCAGAAAATTCTTTTTTTCTTTCCAAAAAACCCCTTTTTTTTCCCACATTCCCAAAAAAAAAATTAAAAACTTTAAACAGCCTTAAAAATGGGCCAAATTAAAAACAACCGCACAAAATGGCAAAAAACCACATTCCCAAACTGGAGGATGGAATTTTTGGTCCGGTTTTTAAAATCCATACACCGCCGGGCCGGTGCTTTTAAAGGTTACTTTAAAAAAATTTTTAAATTATTGTTTTTCTTCCGGTTTGTTTTTTTAAAATTTTTAAAGGCTTTCTAAAATTTAAGGGGTTGTTCAACAAAAAAAAATTTATACTTTTAAAATTTCAGAAGGGGCAAAAACCAACATAAAAAATTTAAAAATAAAATTAAAAATTAAAAAATAAAAAATAAAAAAATGTATAAGGAAAAGATTTAAAAAAATAAAGTGAATAAAAATGTTTGCAAACCAAATTATCCCCAAAAAAGCTTAATAAAAAATTTGGGGGGGGGGGGGGGAAAACAACAATCCGCAGAAAGAACTAAAAAAAACCCCAAAACCCCCCCCAAAAAAAAAAAAAAACCCCCCAAAAAAAAAAACCCCAAAAACCTAAATAAATTTTGACATTTTAAAATGGGTTAGTCGAGGCTAAAAATTTTGAAAAAAAAAAAATTATTTAAATAGGTTTTTGGAGGGGGAAAATTTAAATTTTAAGGGGCTTTTTCAAAAGGGGGGTTTTAAAAATTTGGGACCAAAAAAAGAAAAAACAACAAAACACAAACACCCCCACAACAAAACCCCCACACAAAAAAACCCCCACACACACACACACACCCCCCCAAACAAAAAAACCCCACACACACACACACACACACACCCCAAAACCAAACACACACCACCCACCACACACACAACAAACACACAACACCAACCCCAAAACCCAGCGCGAGGCCAACACAAAAAAAAAACACAAAACCATTATATGAAAAGCATTTATTTTTTTTGGGCCAACGGTGAAAAGGGAAAAAGGGGGGGAAAGAAGAAAGAGGAAAGGAGAGAGGAGGGGGGGGGGAAAGAGAGAAAAAAGGTTAGAAATAATACAATTTTTTGTACTGGCCTTCCTTGTCCTTAAAAAAAGTTAATTTTTAAAGGGGAAAAAGGGGAAAGAGAAAAGAGAGAGAGAGAGGGGGGGGGAGAGAAGAGAGAGAAAGAGAAAAGAGAGAAAAAAAGGGGGGGAAAAGGAGAGAAAAGAGAGAGAAAAAAAAAAAGGGGTTAAAACCCCCCCCCCCCAATTAAAAAAAGATTTTTCAAAACACCCCCCCATTTTTTTCCCCCCGGGGGTTCCCCCGTTTTTTTCAAAACCAACCTCCCGACACAGACCTTCAAGCAAGTCAAAAACCCCTTTAAACATCCCATGAAGGGCAATTTCCTTTTTATCTTATTCTTTTATATCGAGAAATGGAATAAGCAAGGTGTGTTTTTTTTTTTTACATCAAATCCCCCGTGTACGCAGTTTTGGGGGAATTTTTTCCTCACCGTTCCAAAGGCACACAATGGCCTAAACCTCCAAAAGCAGAACGGGGGTTTAAAGTGGCGCAAAAATGTTCGCTGCGTTCGCCACGGGGCCCCCGTTTATAGCTCACCCGAAGGGGGTTTTAGGGAAGCAGAGGGAGCGCACTGATGAAAAATCCCGTGAAAAAACCCTTTGAACGGGGGAAACGAACCCGGGTCGCCAGATTGCGAGCGCAATGTTGTTTTAACCCCAGGTTTTCCCGTCCCCCCAAACAACACTGCAGGGGACAAAATCCGAAAGACACAAGACAAATAATTTCAAAATGGATTTAAAACCCTTACCTTTTAAAATCAAGTGTCAAAAAAAACCCCCCCTTACAGGGGAATGGGCTGTACCTAATGCTGGGCCCTTTATTCATTTATTATTTTTCATTTTTTTTTTTTTATCGAGGGTAATGGAAAAAGCACCATGTTTACGGTTTTTAAATTTTTTTCATCGTTCCTACCCCGCACAAGGCCTACCTTTTCCAAAGCGGGAACGGTTTTAACGTGGCGCAAGAGTTCTGCTGCTTTTGCACACGGGTCTCGGTCTCGGTTCGGTCTCGGGTTTTTGTCTATCCGAAGGGGATACGTGACATTCTTTTATTGATGAACCTCGAGCTCCAGGGGAAAGAAGAAACCCCCCCCCGCCCCCCCGGCCCAAACCCCCCCCCCCCCCCCCGGGGCCCCAACCCCCCCCCCCCCCCCAAAAAAAAAAAAAAACAACCCAACAAACCCCAACCCCAAAACCCCCCCGTTTTAAAACAAGGTTAAAACCAGCTGTTCTCTCGTTCCTGGTGTTTTCCCGGGAACTTGTTTTAAAGACCCTCCCCAAAAATTAGATAAAACCTTTTTTTTAAAAAAACACCCCGCCAAAAAAACAAAAATAACAAAATTGTTTTTTAGAAAGAGTGAATCTAACCATGTTAATTACTGCATCCTCTTTAACTGTGTCTTTAATCGAAGAGTTTTATTTTTAGTGTCTCAAACACTTATTGCGCCCAGAAAATGGTGGGTAGGGGCCTGTCAAATCGAAAATCCGGGTTGGAAATGTGCGGGGTTCAATCCCGTTTGGGGCCCAAAAAACTGTCTTTCGGATGAACGATAAACCGAGAAACCCCTTTTTACAAATTTTTAGCGCACGTAAAAAAACCCCGCAACAAGAGAGTTGTCCCCCGGGAAAATTTTTAGAAAAAGCCACTGATAAAACCCAAATACAGTTGCAACCAAAAAAAGGAAGAAAAAAAGGGGGGGCGTGCTCTTTTGGGGAGCGCTCTCCCCGGGGGGAGCAGCCCCAAATCCGCAGAGAAATTGGACTTAAAGTGGGTTAAAAAAAGAATAATTTTTTACGCTAAGTCCCTTTTTTTCCCACATCGTCAAAGCAAACAACCCCCCCCCACTCCAAAGACACGCACTTATAAAAGAAAAATTCTTTAAACCCCTAAACTTTAAAAAGTTCTTTTTTTCCCTTTTTATTTATCAGTTTTCACATGCATTTTTTAACTGTTTTCTTAAGGGGCATTTTTACCCCCCCCCCCCCCCCAAAAAAAAAAAATGCAAGGGGCCACTGTCTAAAGCAGAGAATCTTTTACGTGATAGAAATCAAAAATCAGAATCCTTTTTTTTTTCAACATGTTTGGGGTATTTTATTCAATATTACCCCCCCTTAACAGGTATCCAAAAACTTATACCCCTTTTTTTTTTTTTTCTAAAGTTGTTTAAAGAACCCAATTTAAAAGCTTCCTTCAGGGGAAAAGCAACAGTTTTTTTTCATCATTGTAAAATTTTTGTCCCTTCTGGAAAAGTGTGGTGAAACAAATGTTTAACAGACTTTTTAAAAATTTGAAAACGGGGTTAGGAAGATCCCTTTGGGAAGTTTGGATTTGTTAATTTTGATAAAAATCATACAAATTGGAGAAAGCAACTTCGCTGTAAGTTGGGAAATTTAGTTTAGGGGGTTCAGCCCTAACTTAATCCTCTGCATTTTGGGGAGAAATGTGGGGTCCTTCCCAGTTTGTTGCTTGGGGGTTTTTTTTAAAATAAGTGAAGGCGAAAATAAGGGGGAAAAAAAACGATGGGTTAGGGTAGCTGGAGTGGGGGTATTGAAGCTGAGGGGATGGGGGGGTAAATGAGGGGGGAGGGGGGGAAAGAAAAGTAGGGGAAGGAAGAGATATTTGGGGGGATTGGTAAGGAGGATAGGTAAAGGTCGGGGGGGGGGGGGGGAGTAGTGAGGGGGTATTGGCAAGAGGTAAGGGTGGGGTGGGGAAAGGGGGAAGGGAAGGAAAGGGATAGGAAAGGAATGGAAGGGGGGGGTATTTTGGGAGGGGGAAAAAGGGGGGGGTGTGGGGGGTGGGGGGGAAAGGGGATTAGGTAAGGGGGGGGTAGCTAGGGGGTACTGGAAGGGGGGTAAGGGTTTTAGGAAGGGGTGGGGGTAGGCTACTGGAAGGGGGTAAGGGGATATAGGAAGGTGGGGGAGCTGGGGGGAGGGGGGGTACCTTGGGGTTTTGGTAAGGGGTGTATTAGGGGATGGGGGTTAGTAGGGGGATGGGAGAGGATTAAAAAAGAGGATAGTAGGGTATAGAAAAAGGTAGATATTTAAGGGGCAGGATGTAGAAATTTTGGGGTGAGGTTTGAAGAACAAAATATTGACATTTAAGGAAATGAATTTTTTTAATTAAAACCCCAAAGTATGACATCGACAGCTCCCTAGTCGATTACTTAGCATACACATACAAGATGAAAATTTACTAACTTTCTTACAATATTGTTTTCAGGTAATCTTAAAAACATGCAACATAACTCCCAGCTTTGATAAAACTTTTGTTTAAAGATTTTCCAATGGAGAGCGAGGGGGGGGAAAAGGGAAAAGGGGGGGAAGGGGGGCTGTCATATAAATCACCCCACATTCGGGATATCCTTTTGGAATTCCCTTTTTTTTCCCATCCCCCTCTTTTTTTCTTCCTTACTTTTTTCCTGTACCCCCTTTTTCTTGATTTTGGCACTCTCGCTCCATTTTTCTTGTTTTTCTCTCTCTCTCTCTCTTTCCCTCTCTCTCTCTCTCTTCTCCCCCCTCTCTTTTTTTCCCCCTCCATAAAACCAAAAGGGTCAAAGTCCGAAACCCCCTTTTGGTTTAAAAGGAACTGAAAAAATCATGTACTTGAGATTTTTTAAAAAAAAAAAATATTGAGGAGGCAACAAATTTAAGAAATGCCATAAATTCACAAAAACGCGAAGAAAAGAAAACTTCCAAAGATCTACTTTAATCCAAAAAAAATTCAAAGACTGAGGGAGGCAACAATCAAATAACAAAAATCAATTTGTCTTCCCAAATCTAAGTAATTAAAAAATTTTGCTAAAAAAAAACAATCACTTTCATTAAAATTTTTTAAACTAATTAAAATGATAAACGAAGCCCAAATTTTCCCAAATAAAACAAAACAATTCTGCCAAGAAAAGCATTCCATCAAAACTCCAACCCCCATTCATATCTTTTTCTGAGGTCTACGATTACCTGACCCCTCAAACAATCAATACGCGTGGTCTTGTGAATAATGGCAGAATACGAAACTCTCAGATTATTACAGACACTCGACAAATCTAAAACCTTGTTTTCAAAAGAACTATTCCCCAACGCCTTAAAAAACTGCTAAGTTTTCCGTCCACAAGTTGGAGACACTTCTGACCTCAAATTAAGGCCAATTCTATTTTATTTTCCCTTTCAAAACCCTTTTAAAAAATATAAATAAACACATAGCCATAAATAGATATTAAAAATTTACTTCCCCCAAATCATCTGGATTTAGAAAAAATCACTCGTCCATAAGGCTTTAAACTAGTTTTGTAGACTTTGGGCTGTCTAATTTTATGACAATAATTTTGTGGAGTTAATTTAATTTCAAAAAGCATTTGATACAAACCCGAAGCTTCCATTAAAAAGCTAGACTTTATAATCCTCTAAATACTCTTGAATTTCTTGTTTTTTATCTTACAAAAGCAACAATGTTTTAAATAGCTCGCCCACACCACCTAAAACCCATTCATTTTGGGGTACCACAGGGATCCCTCTTAGGACCAATTTTCCTTTTTATTATACATAAATGCCTTTCCCCTCCATATCAAACTAAATGCGCTTTTTGCGAAACCCCAAAAAGCATACAAGCCTTTTGCATTAAACCCTTTGCAAAAAACTTGCAAAATAGCACGTATTTTCAAATGGGGCTGAACAAATCAATTTATACACCCCCAAAAAAAAAAAATGATGCTTTTCACTACCAACAAAAAACGACAAAAACTATCTAATAAATTTTTTCTCCAATCCTATTGAAAAGGAAACTAGAAAAAGCCTCTCACCACAAAATTTTTAGGGAAAAAAATGATGAAAATCTCGCTGGGACCATCACATATCCCCTTGCAAATACGTCCAAAGAGTATACCAACTGACTAAAATCAAACATTTTTTTGACTTTTAAACAAGAAAACTTCTTTTAAGTTAAAAATCCTCAAAGATTATGCTTCAACCCCCCGTGGATTTTGCTAGTGCAAAAAATAAAACCCTTATTTTTCTTTGTTTAAACTGGTTCTTTAAGAATCACCCTTTCTAAATGGATTATACCCCTTAAATTTTCTTCCCCAACCCCAAAAACTAAAATTTAAAAAAGGCACATATGTTTAAAATAATGACAGGACTTTTCCCTCATCCTTAAAAGACAAGTTTCCCAATGAAACATTCCCGAAATACCCAAAACCCTTTCCCCCCAACCCAAGAATGATTTTTTTCAATCTGCTTACTTTACCAGGCCCTGGGTGGGAAATCCCTTCCTGACCATTTAGACAACTCCAACATTAACAAACTTCAAAATCATTTTTTATCCACTTGATGATCAAAAATAAAAAACCACAATTTTCTGTTGGAAACAAAGAAATATATCCTCCTTCATTATCCAAATTATCCTCTCTCTCTCCTCTAGCTTTTCTTTTAAAATAAGTGTGTGTGTGTTTCCCCTTTCTTGTTTTGATTTTTGTTAACAATGAACTGTCGATTTTCCCCCCCTTAAAATGAAGTTTGGGTTGTATTTTTTGTTAACAGAATGGTATGGGTTTTAATTTGCAAGTTCTGTTGGACAATTTTTATTACTTTCTGTGGACTTTTTTTATCAAATTTTAATAATGTTAATAGGGTGCAAGCAGAAATGTGTGGTGGTGTTAGTGTGTGTAGGTGTAGTTGTTTCATGATAGTAAGAGCCCATTCACAGTGTTGGCAGATTGAGGGAAAAAAAGCATTCTGTGTTTTTTTGTTTTAAAATGTGAGTTAGATTGGGCATTTTTTTGATGCTTTGTGGGTTTTTCTTCGTACTCAAAAAATTTTATTTCCCGGTTTGTCTGACAAATGTACGGTTATGAATTTTGATAATTATCAGTGTCTTAACTTGATGGAGGAAATGTCTTGCGAATGGGTATGTATCCGGGGGTTTTGTGTGTGGGTGTGTGTGTGTTTGGGGTTTTTTGGGGGGGTGTTTGGGGGTTTTTTGGTTTTTTTGTAGTGGAAAAAGTGTGTGGTGTGTGGTGTGCGCGTGGCTTACTGGTAGTGTGTGTGTATGTGTGTGGATGTGTGTGTGTGTGGTGTGTTGGGGTTTTTGCCGCGCGCCAGTTGATTTTGTCTGACTTTTGGGGGGTTTTTTGTTTGTTTGGGGGAGGGGTGTTGGGGGGGGGGAGTGTTTTGTGGTTTTTTTTTTTGTTTAAAGGTTTTTTTTATTTTTGATTTTTTTGTTTTTTTATTTTCACTAAATTTAAAGGGAGTTTGGTGAAAATTTCATTGTATTTGAAAGATCTTGTTTTGTTATTAATTATTTAAAAAGTTAAAAGTATGTTACCCTTTGACAAAGTGTGATGTTTATCTTTTTGCTTATAAGTTTTTTGTGTTATTTTTCTTGGGTTGTTTTTGTTGTTTTGTTGTTGTTGTCTTCTGTTTTTCTCTTTTTTTTTCTCTTTTTTTTTTTGTTTGTTTTGGGGAAGGGTTTTTTTGGGGGGGGGGGGTATTTTTTGGTTTCTTTTAATTTTTTTTGCTTTTGGGGGGGGGGGGGGGGGGGAGCTGTTTTGAAAAGGTTATTTCCCCTTGTTTTTTTTGTGAATGTATAAATATTGGTTATTATTTTTTAAGATGTCCCAACGGGGGGGGACGGATGTAAAAAAGCACATGGTCTTATTCATTATCCTCGAAATAAAAAATTTTTTCATTGTATTTTCATTTTTATTTTCATTGTCCCAGAAAGACTTGAAAGAGAACAATCCTCCCCCGTGGAGAAGTCGGATGTGCTGGGCCTGACTTCACAGACGCTTCACTGCAGTGCAACGCATTTTCTCTCATATAGCAGCTGCCTGAGGGTTGGATGAAGAAGAAGAATTACCATATGGTATTGAAGGATCAGTCACTGTGGCTGGGGATCCACGGGAGACGGTCGTTGGAGGGACGTTGTGATGTCACCTCTACAGCTCGTGTGTTCATGTCATTCATTCATTCATTCATTCATTCATTCATTTATTCATTCATTCATTCATTTATACATTTATTTTTATTTCGAGGATAATGGGATGAACACTCTCATGTGCTTTTTTTTACATCTAGTTCCCGCGTGTATGCAGTTTTGTAAATATTGTCATCCGCACACAATGGCATTCAATGGCCTACTCTTCTGAAAGGCGGAGCGGGTTTTAACATGTGCGCAGGATGTTCTGGGCCTCGGTTTATAGTCTCATCCGAAGGACTTAGGGGGAGAGGAAGGGGGGTAGTGGAGTCGGCACTGATGTTAATTCCAGTGGAAAAATCCTCTTGAACGAGATTCGAACCCGGGTCAACAGATCACGAGCGCAATGCGCATAACTCTAACCACCAGGCTATCCGTCCCCGTCCAGTTCTCCTTTGTGTGTGTGTGTGTTTGTGTGTGTGTGTTTGTGTGTGTGTGTGTGTGTGTGTGTGTGTGTGTGTGTTTGTGTGTGTGTATGTGTGTGTGTATGTGTGTGTGTTTTGTGTTTGTGTGTTGTGTGTGTGTGTGTGTGTGTGTGTTTGTGTGTGTGTGTGTGTTTGTGTGTGTGTGTGTGTGTGTAGTGTGTGTGTGGTTGTGTGTGTGTGTGTGTGTGTGTGTTTGTGTGTTTGTTTTGTGTGTGTGTGTTTGTGTGTGTGTGTGTGTTATGTGTGTGTGTGTATGTATGTGTGTGGTGTGTGTATGTGTGTGTGTGTGTGTGTGTGTGTGTGTGTATGTGTATGTGTATGTGTGTGTGTGTGTGTGTTGTGTTTGTGTGTTTGTTTTGTGTGTGTGTGTTGTGTGTGGTTGTGTGTGTGTGTTTGTGTGTTTGTTGTGTGTGTGTTTGTGTGTGTGTGTGTTGTGGTTGTGTGTTTTGTGTGTGTGTGTGTTTGTGTGTGTGTTTGTGTGTGTGTGTGTTTGTGTGTATGTGTTTGTGTGTGTGTGTGTGTGTTTGTGGTGTGTATGTTTGTGTTTGTGTGTTTGTGTGTTGTGTGTTTGTGTGTGTGTATGTTTGTGTTTGTGTGTTTGTGGTGTGTGTGTGTGTGTGTGTGTTGTGTATCGGTAAGGGTAGGGTAGCTACCTTAGGGGTTTAGTTAGGGGAAAAGGAGGGGGATGGGGGGAAGGGAGGGGGCAAAAGGGAGGGGGTGTAGGTAGGGGAGGGAGGTTTGGGGAGGGAGCATTAGGTAATGAGGATAGGTAGGGGGATAGGTAAGGGTAGATAGTTAAGGGCAGGGACTAGTATTTTTTTAGGGCGAGGGTTTGGAAGAACAACAATATTGACACTTAGGGCAAATAGAAGGGTTTTATATTCAAACCGTACAAGTATGACATCAGCACCGCTCCAAATTAATGTACAAATTTACTAAACTTTTGATTACAATATTACAATATAGTGCAAACATAACTACCAGCGTTAGATTTCCCAGTGGAGAAGCCTGGGGGAGGCGGAGGGGGGAAGGAAGGGGGGGGGGGAGGAGGGCTGTCAGTATAAATAGCATCCCCACATTCTGGATATCCTGTGTTAGCAATTCCCTCTTTTCCATCCCTCTCTTTGTTTCTGCCTCCTTCACTTTCTTCCTGTCACCCCCTTCTTCTTGATTTTGTGCACTCTCGCTCCATTCTTCTGCTTCTCTCTCTCTCTCTCTCTCTCTCTCTCTTCTCTCTCTCTCTCTCTCTCTCTCTCTCTCTCTCTCTCTCTCTCTCTCTCTCTCTCTCTCTCTCTCTCTCTCCAGAAAGACTTAAAAGATAACAATTCTCTCCCATGCAGAAGTCGGATGTGCTGGGTCTGACTTCCCAAACGCTTAACTGCGTACAACGCCTTAACTCA
>JAQIHA010002024.1:0-10026 GCA_028751875.1 Rapana venosa | reverse complement strand
GGGACGGAGAAAAAAAGCAAAAAATGTTATTCCATTACCTGATATAAAATATAAAATAAAGTAAATAATAAAAAAAATGTTCCATTTCAAAATAAAAGTTTCGACTCTGACACTCTCACACACAACATACATCTATATATAATATTACTTTAATACTTACATATGCCAGAGTCCCAACTGCCATCATCCAAAGTCCTCGAAATCTCCACACACCACACCTGGAACACACTGAGTGGAACATGTATAAACACATGTCAACTGTCATGTTTGCAACACAACAGTACCTCCTACCCTACCCCTCAGATTTTCTTTATCTCTCCTTCTCTAATCCCCCCCCCCCCCCCCCCCGACCTCATCCTTCTCCCCTCCCCCTAACTCCCTCTTTCCTCGTCCTAAGTGCCTCGCAACAAGGTCGCCCTTTCTCCTGTCTCCAGCTCTTCAGTGTATCCAGCTTTCTACGCAAAACCAACCGCTTTTCCTTTTTTTCTGGGATGAAACTACATTTGCTACTACACAAGAAACAGAAGACAAAATTTACAAAACCGCATACACACGGGGACTGGATGTAAAAAAGCACATGAGTGCTTATTCCATTATCCTCGATATAAAAGAATAAATAAATAAACAAACTAGACTAGACTAGACTAGACTAGACTAGACTAGACTAGACTAGACTAGACTAGACTAGACTAGACTAGACTAGACTAGACAAGCTCTGAGGTTCATCAGTGTTGAGATGTTTGCGTATGTGACTGTTTACCCACCATTTAGATTAAGGTAGCTGTATTCCAACTTCGCAGATAATTATCTAAACATGACACCAGTGTGCAGCACTGTTAACATAATTATCTAAACATGACACCAGTGTGTAGCACTGTTAACATAATTATCTAAACATGACACCAGTGTGCACGCACTGTTAACATAATGATCTAAACATGACACCAGTGTGCATGCACTGTTAACATAATTATCTAAACATGACACCAGTGTGCACGCACCGTTAACATAATTATCTAAACATGACACCAGTGTGCACGCACCGTTAACATAATTATCTAAACATGACACCAGTGTGCACGCACCGTTAACATAATTATCTAAACATGACACCAGTGTGCACGCACCGTTAACATAATTATCTAAACATGACACCAGTGTGCACGCACTGTTAACATACGTATCTAAACACGACACCAGTGTGCACGCACTGTTAACATAATTATCTAAACATGACACCAGTGTGCACGCACTGTTAACATAATTATCTAAACATGACACCAGTGTGCACGCACTGTTAACATTTTTTCATCAGTTCATTTCGGCACACAACATCGACACCAGTGTGCACGCACTGTTAACATAATTATCTAAACATGACACCAGTGTGCATGCACTGCTAACATACTTATCTAAACATGACACCAGTTGTACACGACTGTTAACATAATTATCTAAACATGACACCAGTGTGCACGCACTGTTAACATACTTATCTAAACATGACACCAGTATGTACGCACTGTTAACATAATTATCTAAACATGACACCAGTGTGCACGCACTGTTAACATTTTGTCATCAGTTCATTTCGGCACACAACAGCGACACCAGTGTGCACGCACTGTTAACATTTTGTCATCAGTTCATTTTGGCACGCAACAGCCTACTCTTCCAAAAGGTGGAATGGGTTTTGACCTGTGTGCAAGACAGTCTGTTTGCATGCACACACAAGGACTTCAGTTTACAGTTTCATCCAAAGAGCTATTGGGGGAGTGGAGCTGGTATTGATGTTAATTAACTCCTGGGGAAAATATCCCCTCACACCGGCATCTTGGTGGTGGCTCAAACCTGGGCCATCACATCACAAGTTCAGTGCTCTCAGCCACCAGACTATCACCCCCTGTAATATGGAATGTTTTACATGCTGTGTGTGGTTTCTCGGGAAAGCTACCACACAATGAACAAAGTGAAAACTGCTGAAACAGGCGAACATATCCACTCCTCCTCCTCCTTGTATCACCCACTTTACAGCCTCCTGTCCAAGTTCTTTGAAGTGTTCCTCACGGCAATGTGACCAACACACATCTCAGCATCAACACATCTTCCTGTAGTCTAGTACACCGTTGGGGCACCACTGAAGATTTTGCGACCAGCTTCCTCCACTCCTCACTGTTTACAGCTTTCTGTAGCAAGTCGCTCCACTCAAGGCCAGTCCACTCTCTGATGTTGTCTTCCTGTTGTTTTCTCTGTCTGCCTCTTCGTCTCCCTCCTTGTACTGTTCCCTGTAGGACAGTCATGGCCAGTCTAGATGTTTACGTGACATGCCAGTACCACTTTGTGTTTTTTCACCAAGTCAGGAGCTCTTCTGGTTTTTACTTCCTTGTTAGTGATGTGATCATCTCATCCCCATTGCCTGTGCACTCTCTTTAATGCGTTTGCTGTTATGGTCCACATTTCACATGCATACAAAAATACGGATGTGACCAGGGAATCCATCAGTCTGATCTTGAAGCTGATGGTGATGCCCTTGTCATTCCAGAGGACTTTCAGTTTGGTCATTGCAGCTGTGGTCTGGGCTATCCTAGAGAGAATTTCAGGTTTTGATCTTTTATCTGATACTGTAGCTCCCAGACTGCTATGGATGGTCTACATTTTCTGGCCTATGATTATGACAGTGCTGATGCTAGTGACACTGTTTATCATCAGCTGGGTTTTCTCTGCACTGACCTGCATGCCACATGCCGAAGAGGCTTCATCAAGGTGATTGACCAGGTTGACCAGCTCTTGCTCTTTTTTCAGCTGTCATTGATGTTTTTGGCAAAACGCAAGTTTGTATCTGTTCTGCCTCCATATCTAATTTTTTTGCTCATGGTTTTCCAGTGCATCAGCCATTATTCTCTCTAAGGAGATATTGAAGACATAATGCAAACACTAACCGATGTCTTTACACCAGCACACTGATCGACACCTACTCACCAAACTTAAAGTGCTACACACGTTAAAGCCGCATCATGTATATTGACTCCCTGGGGACACCCCCAATTTTTTTTTTTTTTGGGCAAAAAAACCCCCTTTTAAAAAAACCCCCCGGGATTAAACCCCTTTTTGGGGAAAACCCGGGTTTTTTTTTTCCCCCCCCCCCGGGGAAAACCCCCTTTTTTTCCTTTAATTTAAAAGAATTTTTTTTTTTTGGGGGGTTTTTTTTTTTCCCCCCTTTAGTAGGGTTTTTAAAAAAAAAAAAAAGGGGGGTTTTTTTAAAAAACCCCCAAAATTTTTTTTTTTAAACCGGCCCCCCTTTTTTCCCTTTTTAAAAAAATTTTTTTCCCCAAAAAACCCCCCAAAAGGGGCCCAAAAAAAGTTTTTTTTTTTTAAAAAAAATTTGGGAAAAAAAAATTTTTTTAAAAAAAAAGGAATTCAAATTTTTTTTGGGGGCATTTTTTTTCCCCCGGGGGAAAAAAATTTATTTTTTTTCCCCAAAGGGAGGGGCCTTTTAAAATTTTTAAATTTTTGGGAAAAAGGGTTTTTAAAATGAAAAAATTTTTTTTCCCCCCTGTTTTCTCCCAAAAAATTTTTTGGGGGGGTTTTTTTGGGAAAAAAAACCTGGGCCCTTTTAACCCTTTTTGGTTTTTGGAAAAGGAAAAGGTTTTTTTTTTTTTAAAAAAAAAGGGGCACCCCCAAAAAAAAAAAAATTTAAAAAAAAAAAAAAGGGGGGGGAAAAACCCCCCCCCCCAAAAAAAAAAGGGGGGGGGCCCCCCAAAAAAAAAACCCCCCGGGGGAAAAAACAACCCCCGGGGAAAAAAAAAAGGGGGAAAACCCAAAAAAAAAAACCCGGGGGGGAAAACCCCAAAAACCGGGAACCCCCCCCAAAAAACCCCCTTTTGGGGGGTTGGGGGAAAAAAAAAAGAAAGTTTCCAAACCCAAAAAAAAAACCTACACTAAAAAATTTAAAGGGAAAAAAAAAAAGGGGGGGCCCCCCCCAAAAAACCCCCAACACAAAAAAACCCAAAATTTGGAAAAAAAAAAAAACCCCCCCCCCTTTAAAAAACTAAAATTTTTTAAACCCAAACAAAAAAAAAAAAAAAAAAATTTTTTTTTTTCCCAAACAAAAAAAGGGCCCAAAAAAAAAAGGGGTTTTTTAAAAACCCCAAAAAAAAAAAAACCCAAAAAAAAAGGGGGGGGGGAAAAAAAAAGGGGGGGGGTCACCCCAAAATGAAAACCCCCCCCAAAAAAAAAAAATAAAAAAAAAAATTTTTTTTTTTGGGGGGGCCCCTTTTTTCCAGGGGGGAAAAAAACCCCCCAAAAAAACCGGGGGGGGAAAAAAAAGGGAAAAAAAAAAAAAAAAACCAAAAAAAAACCCAAATTTAAAAAAAAAACCCCGGGAAAAAAAAAAAATTTCCCCCAAAAAAAATTTTCCCCCAAAAAACTTTTTTTTTAAAAAAAAAAGGGGTTTTAAAAAACCCCCCCCCCCAAAAAAAAAAAAAACCCCCCGGGCCCCCCCAAAACCCCCCCAAATTTTAAAAATTGGGGGCCCCCAAACCCCCCCCCCCCCCCCCTTTTCCCTTTTTTTTTTTTCCCCCCCCCCGGGGTTTTTTAAAAAAAGGGGTTTTTTTCCCCTTCCTTTAAAACGGGGCCCCCCTTTTAAAAACCCCCTTTTTCCCCCCCTTTTCCCCGGGCCCCCCTTTTTTTTTTTCCCCCAAAAAAAATTTTTTGTCCCACCCCCTTTTTTTCCCCCCCCCCTTTTTTAATTTTTTTTTTTTCCCCCCCCCCCCCAAAAAAAAAAATTTTTTTGTTTTTTTTTTAAAAATTTTTTTCCCCCCCGGGGGGAAAACCCTTTTTCCTTTTTTTTTTTCCACCCCCCCTTTTTTAAAATTTTTTTTTTTAAAAAAAATTTTTTAAAATTTTTTGGAAAAGGTTTTTTTAATTTTAAAATTTTTTTAAAAATTTTAAAGGTTTTTGGGTTTTTTTCCTTTTTTTTAAAAAAACCTAAAACCCCCAATTTTTTAAATTTTTTAAAAAACCCCGGGGTTTAAAACCCCTTTTTTTTTTCCCCAAAAAAAAAACCCATTTTGTTTTTTTTTAAAAAAAAAAATTTTTTTTAAAAAGGGGGGTTTTTTGGGGCCCCGGCCCCTTCCCCCTTAAAACCAATTTTTTTTTTTTTTTCCCAAAAATTTTTAAGGGAAAATTTCCTTTTTTAAATTTTAAAAGGGGGGCCCCCCCAAATTTTCCCATTTTTTTTTTAAAAAAAAAAACCCCTTTTTAAAACCCCCCCTTTTTTTTTCCCAAAAAATTTTTTTTTTGGGGAAAAATTTTTTTTTTTAAAAAAAAAAACCCCCCCGGGGAAAATTTTTTTTTTAAAATTTTTTTAATTTTTTTCCCCCCTTTTAAAAAAAAAAAAAACCTTTTAAAAAAACCCTTTTTTTTACCAAAAAAAAAAGGGGGGGGGTTTTTCTTTTTTTTTTTTTTTCCCCTGATTTTTTTTCCCCCCTTCCCCCCTTTTTTAAAAAAAAAGGGGGGGAAAAATTTTTTTTTTTCCCTTTTTTTTTCCCCCCCTTTTGGGCCCCCGGGGGATTTTTTTTCCCAAAAATTTAAAAAAAAATTTTTTTTTTAAAAATTTCCCCTTTTTTTTTTTAAAATTTAAAAAAAAAAACCCCCCCCAAATTTTTTAAATGGTTTTTTTAAAAAAAACCCTTTTTTTTTTTAAAAAAAAAAAAAATTTTTTTTTCCCAAAAAAAATTTTTTAAAATTTCCCCCCCCCCCCAAAAACCCCCCCCCCCCCTTTTTTCCCCCCCCCCCCTTTTTTTTTCCCCCCCAAAGTTTTTTTTTTCCCCCCAAAAAAAATTTTTTTTTTTTTTTTTTTTCCCCCCTTTTTTTTTTAAAAAAACTTTAAAAAAAAAAGGGGAAAATTTAAAAAAAAATTTTTTACCCCCCAAAAAAAAAAAAGGGGGGGGGGGGAAAATTTAAAAAAAGGGAAAAAAAAAACCCTTTTTTAAAAAAAAAAATTTAAAAAGTTTAAAGGGGAAAAAAAAAAGGAATAAAAAAAAGGAAAAAAAATTTTTTTTTTTAAAAAAAAAAAAACCCCCCGGAAAAAAAAAAAATTTTTTAAAAAAGGGAAAAAAAATTTTTAAAAAAAAAAAAAAAAAAAAACCCCCGAAAAAACCAAAAAAAAAAAAAACCCAATAAATTTTTTTTAAAAAAAAAAAAAAAAAAAAAAAAAAATCCCCGGGCCCCCCAAAAAAAAAAAAAGGAAAAAAAAAAAAACCCCCCAAAAAAGGGAAAAAAAAAAAAAAAAACCCCTTTTAAAAAATGGAAAAGGGGGCCAATAAAAAAAAAAAGAATGAAAAAAAAAAAGGGGCCAAAAAATTTGGGAAAAAAAAAAAAAAAAAAAAAATTGAAAAAAAACCAAAACAAAAAAAAAAAGAAAAATGAAAAAAAACCCCCTTAATAAAAAAACCCCGGGGGAAAAAAAAAAAAACCCCTAACCCCAAAAAACCTAAAAAACCCCCAAAAAAAAAAATTTTCCCGGGGGAAAAAATTTTTTCCCCCCAAAAAAAAAAAAAAAATTAAAAAGGGCCCCAAAACCCAAAAAAGGGTCAAAATTAAAAAAAACCCCCAAAAAAACCCCCCGGGAAACCCCAAAGGGAAAAAAAACCCAAAACCACCCAAAAAAAAAAGGGGGGGGGGAACAACCTTTAAAAAAACCCCCAAAAAAACCCCCCCCCCTTTTTTAAAAAACCCCCCCGGGGGCCCCAAAAAAACCCCCCCCCCCCCCCCCCCAACCCCCCAAAACCCCCCCCTTTTTTAAACCCCCTAAAAACCCCCCAAAAATTTTTAAAAAAATTTAAAAAACCCCCCCTTAAAACTAAAACCCCCAAAAAAAAAAAATTTTAAAAACCCCCCCCCAAAAAACCCAAACCCCCCCCAAAACCAAAAAAAAGCCCCCAAAACCCCCCATTTTTTAAAAGGGGGGGGTTTTCCCCCCGGGGAAATTTTCCCCCCTTTTTTTTAAAAATTTTTTTTTCCCCCCCCTTTCCCTCAAAAAAAAACCCCCTTTTTTTTTTCCCCCCCTTTTTTTACCCCCCAAAAAAAACCCCCCGGGGGGTTTTTCCCAAAAAAAACCCCCAAAACCCCCTTTTTTTTGGCCCCCCCCAAAACTTTTCCCCCAAAAGTTTAAAAAACCCCAAAAACCCAAGAAAAGACCTTTAAAAAAAACCTTAACAGCCAAAAAAAAAATAAATAAAAAAAAGACCAGCGGATTTAAGAAATGAACCAAATTGCCATGAGAAAAAATGACCTATCCTGAAAAAGTTAAACCGAATGACCAACTCCTGAACCTATGCCTAAAAACTAATGACCTAAAAAAGCAATGACCTATGTAGAAAAATGACCTAACGCCGGCTAAAAACCTATGAAAATAAAAATGCCTACTTACCATTAACTGAATACCAAAAACCCAGGTAGTAAACATCCACGCGACCAAGGGAGAAACGGCCCGCAACTTTTTAAGAAAAAATTTTTACCTAACCCATGTTAATGAAACCAAAACTGCCGCCACAACACCACCAAAACAACACAACAAACCCCAACTTTTCCTTTTAACCAGTACCACACTGCTTAATGAAGACCCCAAGCTGGGCCGCACAGCCACACACACCACCCCCCCCCCCCCCCCCCTCCAACCAATCCCTACACTTTTAAAAGATAATGCAACACGCAAAATCACATCATCAACATTCACTAAAAAGCTAAACTGTACGAACAAAAATCACTTTTGGAAAGCTGACCTTTCCGCACAAAGACCACACAGAAAAGCCCCCTGTAAGGGCATTTTCCCCACAGTTTATCACTCGCAGGCAGACCACCTAAAACAAAGACTGCCGGAGGGATGCTTCCTCAGACCATGTCAAATTTCAAAGTCCACATGTGACATCCACTATGCTCCAGTTTCGTCTAACGGCCACATCTGACCCGCAACAGTTTTGAAAGGCTTCACATGCTTCTTACCGTCCACACACTGACATCAGCACAGACAGAGGAGGAGTCGCGCTTTTGTTGATATATAACAACATCACCAACTGTTACCTTCCTTATGCCACAACACTCTGAACAGGAAACTGACTGTCCCCTCAAGAGCTCCACAAACTTAACATAGCTATGTGAAGACTGCCTGAATCCAGTAAAACTGAACATTGCATACTCTGAGCTCTGAAAGGAATCAGTCTGACAGATACTTACTGCACATCATTTTTCTGACCCATTTCCTTTACACACTAAACCCTCTCCACATTTCCTCTGGCCATAATGCAAATGCTTCATCTCATCTTCATCACATATTTCTACAATGAATGTTCATATTTCTAAATAATTCACCAGGTTTTTGGTTTTTCTCAACAAATTTTACAGTTTTGAAAATGTGTTAATATAAGTAAAGCAATCAATGTGTAATGCAATGTACCCTGCATGGCTGACCTGTGGCAAAAACCCACTACCAAGGACAAACAATGCATGGCTACGCTTTCAGGGAACACTAGTGGCACTGTACTCTGGTGATAATGCTCTCCCTTGGGGGAAGGAGCCTGATTTTCAAAAAGGAAAATCTACAGTACTAAGGTGTGATACAACATACAAGTACTCCAACCACCATAACAATAATGATGATAATGATGAAGCGATAACGATTGATGTAAATGAAAATATTAATGACGATGATGATGATGATGAATGATGTTTTTTAAAATAGAAAACCTTATTTTATTTTTAATAAAATATAAAATTAATGAATTATTATATAATTATCATATTAACGTAAATTAATGATATATTATCATATTTCTTAGAAAAGAAAGAATATTGATCCCCTGTTTAACTGTTTTTTTGACAAGGAAAGGATGATTGTATACCCTGTTTTAACCTGTGTAATTATAGTTGCACACTTAAATAAAGGGCATTAGAGTGATTGAAAAACCCTGTTTAACCTGTGAAAATTTTATAGTTGCACACTTAAATCAGGCATTAGAGTATTGATACCCTGTTTAACCCTTTGAAATTATAGTTGCACAGTTTTTAACCCGAGATTTAACATTTCCTAGGACAGGGCTACAAACAACAAGATGATGAATTGAATCTTATTTTTTAAAAATTATTATTATAATTTCTTTTTAAAATTTATTATTATTATTGTTATTTTTAATATGCCATGGGCCAGTCTGTTGCCTTAAACATAAAAAACAAGCCACCTTTTATCTTCACAGGTACTTTGTAATCTTTCTTTTTTGTGCCCCCCCCCCCCCCCCCCCCCAAAAGAAACAACAACAAACAACCCCCCCAAAAAAACCCAACAACAACCCAACAACACACAATTATCCCCTTAACAGATTAGTGTTAATACCATTATAATTTTAAAATAAAACAACAACAGCAATACTCTCTGTACTTATAAAAACACAAACCATGATACACACATTCCATGCATTTTTACAATAAATAATTATTTTTTTTCCCTTTTTTAAAAAGGTTCCTTTTTTTCCCTTCTTTTTTTTTTTTTTTTTTTTTTTTTTTTTTGTTTCTTTGGGTGTTTTTTTGGTTTTTTTCTTCCATTTTTTTTCTTCCTGAGTTTTTCCTCTTTTTTTTTTCTTTCTTTTTCTTTTTTTCTTTTTCTTTTTTTCTTTTTTCTTTTCTTTTTCTTTTTTCTTTTCTTCTTTTTCTTCTTTTTTTTAAGGAGGGAAGGTCCCTTTCACAATGAATCACACACATATAAAATCATTCCCCTTTCTTTCATCTTCCTTCCCCCCAACAGGCTTTCCCTGAGGAAAAACACTTCTGTTAACACCATATCCCAAAAATCATACATCATAAAAACACCACAAAATACTCGATACAAAGGAGTGTTCAAGCATCAAAATTATTTTTCACAAATGCCTTAAAACATGAAGCTCAGCCAGCAAAACACTTAGAACGAACAAACACACACAATCAAAACAACAACAAAAAAAAACATCCAACAAAAAATTTCTTTCCTCTTAAAAC
>JAQIHA010002023.1:7500-10021 GCA_028751875.1 Rapana venosa | reverse complement strand
TTTCCCTTTCAATAGTGATCAACACTTTTTTTGTAATGCTTTTTGCTAGGGGGGGGTTGGGGTTATTGTGGTCTTATGAATAGTTGTGTCTCAGAAATATTTTCGCTTTGGATTTGATGTTGAGAGGTAGGTCATTTATGATAGTGAAAAGGAATGGGTCTAGTAGGGACCCCTTGTGGTACTCCATAATTGGGTTGTGTGTGGATGTAGTTGTGCCTTTTGGACACCTGTTGCCTGTTTTCTGATAGGAAGCAAGTAGGTTGTAAGGTATTGTAGAAAAAAGGAAAGGGTTTTAGTTTTTTTATGAGAAGTGTGTGTCTTTGTGTAAAAAGTTTTTTGAGATTAAATTATCCACAAAATTTTTGTTTTTTAATGTTTGAACCAGTTGTCTACGGGTAATCAGTGCAGTTGAATGAGTGATTTTGTCTAAATCCGATGATTGGGGTGAATTAATTGGTGTATCTAATGAGGGGACTATGTGTTTGTTTATATGTTTTTCCCAAAGGGGTTTGGAAAAGGATAGATAGTGAAATTTTGGTCTTAGTTTGGGGGGGTCAAAGGGGTCCCAGTTTGTGAGGGGATTACTTTAGTGTTTTGAAGGCATTGGGGAAATGGGTTTTTTAAAGAAAAGGTTAAATATATATGTTAGTGGTCTGTGAAAACGGGGAGCTGATGCTTCAATATTTTGCTTTTTCCTAAACCCCGGCGTTTTGTTTGTTGAGGTGAGTTTAAATAAAACCTCAAGAACGACATAAAAAGGAATGTGAAATTTGAAGGGGTATGCTTCCTTTCCAAATTTTTTTTTAGTTCATTGAGTTTATTGGGGCTTTTTTTATCTTTTAATAATGGGGTAGAGACATTAGAAATGATTGTTAAGTTGTTAGCGTAACGTCTTGTTTCCCTTTGTTTTTGAATTGCTTGTTTTTTGTTTTTGATTTTTGGCTCGCATCAGTCTTTGGGGTTTTTTTTGGTGGATAGAAGTCTTGGGGAAAAATTTCTTTTTTTTTCGCCGTTTTTGTGAGTTTATGGCATTTTTTAATTTTTTTGACTCTTTATAATATTTTTGTTCTTTTAAAGGTCTCTAAGTAGCTGTTCTTCTAGTTCCCTTTGTGAGCCAAAGGGGGTTTGGGGGTTTTTAATTTGTTTAATGTTTTTTTTTGGGGCATGTTTGTTGTTAAAAAAGCAGTAAGTGTTTATCCAAAAATTTTATGGGTAAGTCGGATCGTAATGTTTAATGTTTTCCGAAAGAATGGGTTTTTCTTAAAACTGAAAAGAAAAGAAATTTTCATCAAATTTAGCAAAGGAACGATATGTTATAGTTTTGTGGCCAGGTTTGGGGATTTTTGTTCGTTTTTTTTACAGTGAACAGACTGGGTAGTGACGCTACAGTGATAGACTGGGATACAAGTTTTGACAAAGTTTTTGGGGTTAAAAATATATGAATGGTAATTTTTGTGCTGGTTTTGGGGTTGACTTGTGGGTGGGAAATTAATTAGTTGGTGGAGGGTTTTATGAATTTATTAATTGGGTCCCTTGATTATTAACTTTTGTTGATCGATATTAAAATCTCCTAATAAGTTATTTCACTTGATTCTAATGGACTGTATTTATAGGAGCAATTTGTCAGTCCCGTTTTTTTTTTCGTTTGGATTCCCATAGCAGTCCCTTAAATAGTTGGGCACCTTTTATGAAATCTCAAACCTATGGATTCTACCCAAATGTTCTAAATGGAGAAGACGCTTTAATTATGGATTTACTAAAATTTGTTAGGATTTCCCGTTTCTTTGTGGGTTTTTTTTCTTTTACGCAGGATTTTTTTAAACGGAATATAAATATCAGGTCCAAAAGTGGGCTGAAAGTCTGCTCAGATAGCCCCAGTATGGAAATGGATTTCCCTTTTTTAGTGATTGAGTTGAGATTTCTTCGTTTTATTAAATGCATGGGTTTATATTTAGGGGGGCAAAATACGTAAAGGCCCCCTTAGAGGGCCCCCCCTTTTGTGCATAGAGAGGGGGAGAGAGAGAGAGAGGAGAGAAAAGAGAGAGAGAGAGAAGGAGAGCGAGCTCCTGTGTTTTCCCCCGGCCCGCCCCCACTTTGTTTTTGAAGAGTTTACAAGGTATGATCCACTGCACACCCCGGCCCACTCCACGTTAGATTTACTGCGGTATTGTAAAAAAAAGAAAAAAAAAGCCGAATTTAAAACCTGTCACAGTTATAATTATCGAAAAATTCAAAGAAAAAAAATAGTCAAAAACAAGGTTTTCAACTTGTAATGGGAAATTTTTGGAAATTTTGAGTTTGACGTTGGAAGTGTTACCTTAAGAGGGGTTGGTTGTGAAATAATTATTTAGGGTTTTACTTCGGGGTTTGGGGTTTCTGTCGTCTTATCTATCTATTTTTCTATCTATTATTTTTATCTTCTATCTATCTATTTCTATCTTGTTGTGTGTTGTTTCTGTTTTGTTTTGTTTTTTTTAATGTCCTTCCCTAATTGGGGATTTTTTGACACCGCGCAGTCAAA
>JAQIHA010002023.1:0-2500 GCA_028751875.1 Rapana venosa | reverse complement strand
GATGACACGAGGATACAAGCATTGCCATCTGCCTTGTGTATTAAGTAAGAGAATGAAGACGTTAAGTGTTTGCCACAGTTACGAATATCCCTCCCCTACTTTAAAGAGGGCAATGCTTAACAAACAACATCATCAAAGAACAACAACAACAAAAGTAAACATATGAGTATGTACCCTTAGTGATGGGTAGGATATTATAAACCACTTTTTTTTACAGTCCCCCACCCAACCCAACCCATCTCTACCCCAACCCCACCGCACCCCACCTCACCCATGCCCCCCGAAAAATCTTGAAAAAAACTAATACAGATTAACTAACAAAACTGAAAAACAAACGACATAGTGAACAAGAACACACTAGAAGCTTTCCAAATAATCAAGCAAACCGACTGAGCAGCTATCTAAATGCTAATAGGTAGTTGGCATTAAAATGCTAATAAGTAATTCACGTATACCCCATAAATAAAAAGGAAAGACCAAATTTGTTCTGATCAAACACAGAGCAAATCATTCATACGATTTCCTCCTAAAAAAATTAAAACCAACCCCCAAAAATAAACAAGCAAGCAACTAAAACAAACCCTGACGAGAAATCATTATGAGCACTCGTTGGCACAGAGGAATATTTGATAGAAGGTGACACTGGATTTAAAAGCAAAATCAACAGTGTTGATTTGTCATTAGTGGAAAGTGAGTTTGACGCACATTAGTTAATACAATCATGCATGTGGGCCCTCTTGGAAAACACACACACACACACACACACACACACACACACACAAGGCACCCAACAAAAAGAAGCAGGAATACCTCTTAAACTTAGGAGGTGTGATGACATATCTAATTTAAAAATATTCTGGATGACTTTTTGTAACCTATCATTTTTGAAAACCCCCCCAAAAAGGGGGGGGGGGGGGTGTTTTCCCTCTGGAAAATGTATTGGAAAATTCAAAGTTAGCCATTGCCATTGCTGATGTTTATTGCATAGTCCACATGAATATTTATTGTAGTTACATTATTGTTATTTCATGTTTCCACATTGTTGAGTTTATATTTTGCTCCTGTTTAAAAGTATTATCATTACTTTTCTAGGTGCTTTTTGTTGTTGTTTTATTTTAATTTTTTTTCCCACAAAAATACCAACACTGATGCTATTTCTTAACCTTTTCTCCTTCCAGTCCTTCCTCTCCCTTCTTTAACTTCCACTACACTTTCTATTTCCCTCGTCTAATATCACTGAGTGAACAGACGTTAAATTGAAGACAACAACAACAACAACACACACAGAATGAGACAGAGGGAGCTTTCAAAAGAGAGACAAATAAAGACAGAGACAGAGGAGGGAGGTAGAAAGAAGAGACAGACAGACAGACAAGCAGACAGACTGGAACAGAGTGAGATTTCAAAAGAGAGACAAAGACCGAGAGAGAGAGAGAGATGAGAGAGAGAGAAGAGAGGAGGGGAGAGAGGGGAGGGGGAGAGAGAGAGAGAGAGAGAGAGAGAGAGAGAGAGGGGAGGGGAGATTTGATTCTTTTTTTTTTTATTCATTCTTTTATTTTGAGGATAATGGAATAAGCACACATATGCTTGTTTCCATCCAGTCCCCGTGTGTATGCAGTTTTGTAAATTTTGTCATCCCTTCCCATCAGCACACAAAGGCCTACTCTTCCGAAAAGCGGAACGGGTTTTACCGTGTGCGCAAGATGTTCTGCGTGCGTTCGCACACAGGACCTCGGTTTATAGTCTCATCCGAAGGACTTTTGGGGAGAGGGGAGTCGGCACTGATGTTAACTCCAGAGGAAAAATCCTCTTGAATGAGATTCGAACCCGGGTGAGCAGATCACAAATGCATCACTCTAACCACCAGGCTATCCAGAGAAAGAGAGAGAGAGAGAGAGAGAGAGAGAGAGAGAGAGAGAGAGAGAGAGTAGAGAGAGGAGAGAGAGAGAGAGAGAGAGAGAGAGAGGGGAGAGAGAGAGAGAGAGAAGAGAGAGAGAGAGAGAGAGACTCAGGCAGAGAAACATAGAGAGAAAGTGAGTGACAGACAGACAGACAGAGACAGAGAGACACAGAGAGATCCCCAACTATAGCCTTCCCTCAATCCGAAACTATTGTTGCTTTGAGCTAAGTCTTTCACAGAGTTTGTGGGGGTTTTCCAAAAGCATTGAGAAAAAAATTAAATAGTGAGACCAAAAAAAATAACATGCTAAAAATAGCCAACGCTAGACAAGTTACAGCAAGTTGACACCACCTGTCAATCACTTGTCACAGAAAGGAAGACATGGCTGACACCGGAATTTTTTTTTCTGTTTTCTCTTTATTTTCTATTTTTCTATCACTTCAAGTCACGGCAGATTTCTCTGCGTGAAATTCGGGCTGTTCTCCCCAAGGAGAGCGCGTCGCCACAAAAGCAGCGCCACTCATTGCTATTTTTTTTTCCTGTCTGCAAATGTATTCGTTTCCCTAACAAACTGGGTTTTTTCTACAGAAATTTTTCCCC
>JAQIHA010002022.1:0-10011 GCA_028751875.1 Rapana venosa | reverse complement strand
TGTTGTTGTTGTAATTGTAGCAGTTGTTGAAGGAGTTGTTGTGATTGTAGCAGTAGTTGTAGTAGTAGTTGTTGTAATTGTAGCAGTAGTAGTAGTTTTTGTTGTTGCAATTGTAGCAGTAGTTGTAGTAGTTGCTGTACTTGTAGCAGTAATTGTAGTAGTAATTGTTGTAATTGTAGCAGTAGTAGTGTAATAGTTGTTGAAATTTTAGCAGTAGTTGTAGTAGTTTTTGTATATGTAGCAGTAGCAGTAGTAGTTGTTGTAATTGTAGCAGTAGTTGTAGTAGTTGTTTTAATTGTAGCAGTACTTGTAGTAAATGTTGTATTGTAGCAGTAGTAGTAGTAGTAGTTGTTGTAATCGTATCAGTGGTTGTAGTAATTTTTGTAATTGTAGCAGTAGTAGTAGTAGTTGTTGTAATTGTAGCAGTAGTTGTAGTAGTAGTTGTTGTAATTGTAGCAGTATTAGTAGTAGTTGTTGTAATTGTAGCAGTAGTGGTAGTAGTTGTTGTAATTGTAGCTTTAGTTTATGTATATGTTGTAATTGTAGCAGTAGTTGTAGTAGTTGTTGTACTTGTTGCAGTAGTAGTAGTAGTTGTTGTAATTGTAGCAGTAGTTGTAGTAGTTTTTGTAACTGTACCAGTAGTTGTATTAGTTGTTGTAATTGTACCAGTAGTAGTAGTTGTTGTTGTTATTGTAGCAGTCTTAGTAATAGTTGTAATTGTGGCAGTAATAGTAGTAGTAGTTGTAATTGTAGCAGTAGTAGTATTACTTCTTGTAATTGTAGCAGTAGATTTAGTAGTTGTGGTAATTGTAGCAGTATTTAGTATTATTTAGTATTGTTGTTGTAATTTTTAGCAGTAATTGTTAGTGGTTGTTATTATTGAAGCAGTAGTTGTAGTAGTTGTTGTTATTGTAGCAATAGTCGTAGTAGTAGTTGTTGTAATTGCAGCAGTAGTAAAAAAGGTAAAAAGGTAAAGGTGTCCCATAACCTATAAGGTCGTAGGGGAGCGAGGCGTCAGAGACCTCACTTCTCTAGGGCCAGCATATTGAGGGCGGCGCCCATCTCCTCTTCCTTGCTGCTTTACCTTCCCTGACCCTAAAGAGGGCAGGTACCCATTTACAGCTGGGTGAACTGGGGGAACTGTACTGAAGCCAAGGCGCGCCAACGGTCACCCATCCAACTGGTAACCACGTCGACCTGCTTAACTTGGCTGGGGGAAAGCGAGTGCTCCGACCACTGAGCTATCCCGTCCCCAGCAGTAGTTGTAGTTGTAATTGCAGCAGTAGTAGTAGTGTTGTTGTATTTGTAGCAGTAGTAGTAGGTTTGGTTGTAATTTTAAGCAGTACCGTAAAGTACCGAGTATAAGCCCACCCCCCCCCTGCACGAATTTCGGCAAAAGTGGGGGTGGACTTATACTCGGTACTTCACCCTTTTCACGAACATATTTTTCATTGTAATGGAGACATGATTCATATACGATACCATCTGGTATGTAAAATGTTATGTTTGTTCAAACTAAAGCAAATGTGAAGCAGCATGAAGATATTTTGTTTATTATAAAATTGTTAAACTCACAGACATACGTTTAAAGGGTTACACACCATCAAATCGTAAATGAAGACATTGAAAGCATGTCTATTCAACAAAACCGGCTTTTATTCAAAAACAACTTTTAAAAAAACTTTAAAAACTTGATTTTGAACTTGAAACCCGAATTGAAAAAAAAAACAGCTTTAAACTTTTTAACAAAAAACGTCGACGTTACTTGCTTTATCAACCTGAAGCAGGTGATTTTTCACAAAACAGACGACGTCGCTTGCGCCTCCCCGGCACAGCGCAAGCGGGGGCGTTGTCGTCGGAGGAAATGCCCCCCCCTCTCCGGGGGAAACCACTCCCCGGTTGATCACCCCGCTTTTCCAAAACCCGGCATTGGACAACCGCACCTGAGGGAAGGGCCTTGATGTTTATCACGTCCCAAAGCTGCCCAGGCCTCGCCCCCCAAAAGGCGACGTCCCCGGCGGGGGGTTTGCCTCAGATTGCCCGCAGCAGGGGGTCTGGGGTCTGCCTCCACGTTACCCAGCTGTCGCGCACCCGATCCTGCACAAACAAACAGGAACCCGTCAATCTTTTTTGAATGTCAAAGAGAAAATAAAAGAGCAATGTTGTCATTCCACTCACAACCCCAAAAAGAGACCAACACACACAAAAAACCCAAATCCAACACTTCTTCCTTGGGGGATTTTTTTTTCTTTTTTTTGAAAATTCATCAAAAAACCGTTTAAAAAAATTTTGAGTTATTATTCAACACACAACCACCACACCACACAACACACACAAACACACACACACACACACACAACACAAACACACAACACACACACACACCACACACACACACAAACACACACAAAACACACACACATAACACACACAACAAACACACACACACAAACACACAACACACACTTCACGCACCATACACACAACCATGCACGCAGCATGCATGCACACTTTTACACACACACACACACCCCACAACACACACCCCCACACACACAACACCCCCGTACACACCACAAAAACACCACACACACACAAACACCACACAAAAACAACACACAACACACACACCCCTTATACTTAAAATCCACTTACTTAAAGGCTTAAACGAGCAATGTGGGAGGGGTTGGGCGAGGGCTGGGGCAACCAGCGGGCCACGAGCACAAGGTCCATGCCCTGCCCCGTCGAGCCCCTGCTCGAACCTCAGCTGCCCTGTGGGGCGGCGGGTGGGTTTGTCCAGCAGGCACCCCCCCGAGGTCCTGGGGGGCCAGCACACTTTTTCGTCCGGACAAAATTTTGGTCCCTTTGTCACCCACCCATTCCGGGGTCGCTGTGACGGGGGTTTTTTGGGCGGGGATTTTGGGGTTTGCTGGGGGACAGGGCCAAAGGAATCTCTCCAGTGCGTTCTTTAAAGATCAAAAACGCGGCCCAAGTTTGCCCCGCCCGCAAAGGCACAGGGGGGCGACTTTTTAAAAAACCTCTTTTTCTCTGTTTTCTTTTCTTGTTTGCACCCCCGCTTTGACCCTTTTTTTTCCCAATTTGTGGGGTTAGGTGGCATGTCAAACCGGGAACCTTTGGGTTTGGTCCATTTTTAGCTTTGCCCCAAATTTCCCGTACATGTGGCGGTGGACAATCCCCGGGATATTTCTTCTAAAAGTGCAGGAGGGTCCTCAAAATCTCCCGGCCCCTTTCGGGTTACTGGACGTACAGACGCAATGGATACATGGTGCCTTTTTTTTTTCCACCTTTGTACCACATTTTTAGACGAAACCAAATTTCTTAAGGGTTCAGCCCCGCCCCATTTTCCCGCGTTTTTTTCTGCAAGTATTTTTTCCCTAACAACTCGCCCTTTCGCTTCTTTCTTCTTGTAGAAAACCCCAGAAAAGTCCCCACCTACAAAATCCCCCGACAACCAGCCCCCCCAGGGGGCAGTTTAAACTTTCGCTTTTCTCTCCCAGTTTTCCCTGCTGAGAAGGAAAACTCTGTAGCTGGGCCCATCCTAATTTGTTTTTTGTCCAACCAAACTCTTTGCTGTGGGGACCCGACATTCCCTGTCTGTCAAGGGGCTCCAAGCATCAACTTGAATTTTTTTGTGTAAAATTTTTGCTTCAGCCCAATTTTTTTTGGAAAAAAACGCCAAAAAACCCAACGGGCCCTTAAGCAAAAGGAATAAAAATCTGAAAAAGACATTTTGTGGCATTTCCCTTTTTCTCTCCCCGTTCTCAATTTTTTTTTGCGCGCTGTGTGTGTGTATGTGGGTGTGGGGTTTTGGGGTGTGTTTTGTGTGTGTGTGTGTGGTGTTGGGGTGGAGGGTTTTTTTTTGGGGGGGGGGGGTTTTGCAAAAGTGGGGGGGGCTTTTTACTCGGTTTCTTCCCCCCTTTGCACGGATTTTTTCTCCCCAAAATTGGGGGTGGGCTTTTTTCAATTTTTTATTGGGGTTACACTCGGGCTTTAAAGGTAGTTGTTGTAGTTTTTTGTAATTGTAGCAGGAAATTTTTAAATATTGTTGGAATTGTAAACAGCAGTTTTGTAGTTTTAGTAGTTGTTTTAATTTTTTGCAGTTTGTAAGTTTTTTGTAATCGTAGGATTTGTAGTAGTAAATTGGGTTTTTGTAAAATTTTAGCATACTTTGCAGTAGTTGTTTAATTGTTGCAGTAAATAGTTTTATTAGTAAAGTTTGTTAGTTGTAATTGTTGCAGGGGTTGTAGTAGTGTTGTTGTAAAATTTTTACATTTGTAATTTGTTTTTTGTTTGCAAACAGTTTGTTGTAGTAGTTTTTTAATTGTAAACAGGTTGTTTAGTAGTTTTTTGTAAAATTTAATTTAAATAAATTTGTAGTTTTTGTTGTAAATTTTAGCAGTAGTTGTAGTTTGTTATTGTAAAAGTAGCGGTAGTTGAAAGTATTTGTTGTAAAATTTTTGCATAGTAGTAAATTGTTGTGAATTTTAGCATATTTTTAGAGTTGTTTAAATTTTTGCAGTCGTTTTGTTAGTTCCCTTTTAACTGTAGGTTTTTAGTAGCAGGTTTTTTTTGTTAAATTTTAGCAGTATTGTAGTAAATAGTTGTTGTAATTGTAGCATTAGAAATAGAAGTTTTGTAAAATTTGAAATTTTAGTTGAGAAGGGTTTTTGTAATTTTAGCAGCGTATTTTAGTAGTTGTTTGTAACTTTGCGTAGTGTAGTTGTAAGTGTTGCAGTAGTAAGAGGAGTTTTTTTTGTATTAGTAGTAGTTGTTTTTTGTTTTTAAAATTTTACCAGTAGTTGTAGTAAGTTGTTTTTTTAAATTTTAGCAGTTTTAGTATAGTTGTTGTAATTTTTAGCAGTAGTTTTGTGTATTTTTTGTAATTGGGAGCATTAATTGTAATAGTTGTTTTTAATTGTTTCAGTATTTGCAGTAGAAAAAATTGTAAAGTTAATTTTAATTGTTGGCCAAATCGTAGTTGTGTTGTTGTAATTGTAGCAATAGTAGGAGTAGTTGGTGTAATTAAAAAAAATTTTTGTATAGTAGTAGTAGTTGTTGAGTGTTTGTTTGTTTTGAGCAGTTTTTTGTAGGGGGGTTTTTTGTAATTATAGCTAGTTTTTTAGTAGTAATTTTTTTTAATTGTAGCTTAATTGGGAGTAATTTGTTTTTTTGTTTTTTGGGTTTTTTTTAATTTTTTTTTTTTTTTTTTAATTTTGCAGTTGGGAGAAATTTTTGTTGTAAATTTTAACAGTTTGTTGTATTGTTGTTTTTAATTGTTTGCAGTATTTAAATAGTTTTTTTGAAAAAAAAACGTAGGGTTTGTAGTTTTTTTGTTTTTAAAAAAAATTTTTGGGGAAAATAGTTTAAAATTTTAGTAAGGGTTTTTGAAAATTTTTAAACAAGGAGTATAGTTGTTTTTTGTTAAATTTTTTTGCAAATAAAATAATTTTTTAAGAGCATAAATTTAGGAGTTTTTGGGAATTGTTGAGTAGTTTTGTTTTTTGTAATTTTAGAGTTGTAGTATTTTTTGTTTGTAAGCAAGTTGGGAAATAGTTTTTGTAATTTTAGCAGAGTAAAAGGAAAATTTTTTTGTACTTGTTGAAATAGTTTTTTAAGTAAGGGGTTTTTTTTAAAAAAATAGTAGTAAAAATTGTATTTGTTTTTGGGGTTTTTAAACAGTAGTTAGTAAAAAAAATTGTGGGTTGTTGGGAGTAATAGTAGAAGGTTTTGTAAAATTTTTGCAGTTTGTTTTAGTTTTTTTAATTTTACCAAAATATTGTAAGTTTTTAATTGTACCCGTAAATTTGTATTTGTTGTTGTAATTTTGCAGTAGTTGTAATAGTTGTAATTGTGGGAAATTTTGTATTTGTTGTTGTAATTGTAGCAATAGTGTATTAGTGTTTAATTGAAACGTAAAAAAAATTAAAATATGGTTTTTGGGAAGCAAGAAATTTTGTAATTGTTGTAATTGTAGCATAGTGTTAAATGTTGTTTTAATTTTAAACAGTTGTTTAGGAGTTTTTTGTAATTGTAGCAGTTTTGTATAGCTGTTCTAATTGTGCAGTAGTTGTAGTAGTTGTTGTATTGTAAGCAGTTGTTGTAGTGTAGTTGTATATGTAAAAATAGTCGTAGTAGTTGTTGTAATTGTAGCAGTAGTTGTAGTAGTTGTTGTAACTTTTAGCAGTAATTGTAGTAGAAGATGTTTGTAATTGTAGAAAGTAGTTGTAGTAGTAGTTGTTTTAAATTTTGGGGGTTGTAGTAGTGGGTCAGAGTCAGAGACTCCTCTGCTACTGGTAACCATGTAACCCAGTACCACCTGCCACTGTGGGGAGTAAACCCAACCAAAAAATCCGACCTGGAGAGGGATGGGCTCCGCCAGGTTTGATTTGCCCAAGATACACCCATGAAAAGACAGCCAGAATCTCCATACCGGATCGGTCGTCACCCGGGTTACCAAGGACCGCACCTTCTGTTGCTCATCAGGACAGATGTCGAAAGTATGTTTACTGATGTAAAACGCAGCAAAATTCGTGCCGAAACAACCCCATCATTGGCACATGGAATGTACGGACACTAAGAGCTGCAGGCAAATGGAAGAACTGACACATGAGATGTCCAGATATAAATGGCACATCCTTGGGCTCTGCGAAGTCAGGTGGAAAAAATGGGAGAAACAACGACCCAGGAAGACCAAAAAATTATACTACAGTGGAAAACAGGATAAACATAAAACACGGCGTGGGTTTCTCGTTCACAAAGACACCGTGAACACCGTCATGAGCTGTCAGCCTGTGTCCAGCAGACTTATTACCATCCGCCTGAGAGAAACCCCCCTTTTAACAAAAACTATAGTACGGGCATATGCCCCTACATCAGACTGCACAGATGAACCGTAGAAGAAATTTATGACCAGCTACAAGAGGTTCTGAATCAAAAAAAACCCAAGAAAGACATCCTCGTTGTGCAAGGTGACTGGAACGCCAAGGTAGGAGAAGATGCATGGAAAGGACTGGGAGGGGTTTGTGGGCCCACATGGTAATAACCAATCAAATGAAAGAGACTTGAGACCCCTGGAGTTTGCCGTAACAACCACCTCCAGCTAGTGAATTTACACTTGGCCCACACAAGAAATCCAGAAAATGGGACATGGCATAGCCCAAATGGAGAACACCAAAACCCAAAATAGATTACATCATGGTGAAAAGACGGTTTCCAGTCTAGCGTTAACATCGCACAGACACAAAGTTTCAGGAGCAGACATAGGGGTGATCATGATTTGTGATGATGACTTTCCGACTACGTCTAAAGAAAATCCACAAGCGGAACAACATCAGGATCAAATTTGACCTCGGAAGCTGAAGGACCCAGAGGTATTAGAAATTTTTCAAGCAAGGATAGGTGGAAAGTTTGCAGCACTCACTGTGATAGACTCAGACATAGATACACTGACGAATAGTTTCAATACAGCAGTGACTGAAACAGCAAACGAGCTTCTTGGCAAACACGACCAGTCAAAAAATCATGGGTCACACCTAACATCCTAAAAATATGGGGACAAGCGTAGAGAGTTGAAAAAAAGAAAAATGAAACAAAAGAAAGAGCAGAAAAATTTATAGGGCAGTCAACAAAAGAATCGGGAAAAGTCCATGACGAGGCAAAAGAGAAATGGATCGGTAAACAGTCCCAAGACATTGAAGAGAACATCAAGAAAAACAATAGCAAGAAAGCATATCAGCTGGTGAAAGACCTGACTAGCACGAAACAGAGAAAAGGTTTAACAATCCAAGACAAAAATGGGAAGTGTCTCACTGACGACCAGGATATTCTGAACAGATGGACAGAATACTGCTCCGACCTGTATAACTATAGAACCGCAGGAGATCCGAAGTCCTTAATGTCCCCGAAAGCAAAGCACAGACAGTCCCCCTATCCTCCGAGAAGAAGTGGAAACAGCAGTCAGATCGCTAAAAAGGGGAAAGTCAGCAGGGGGGACAACATTCCAGCTGAGTTGGTCCAAGTGGAGGGGAAGCCATGATCAGCGCCCTATAAGAATCTGCAACAAGATCTGGCAGACAGGAAAATGGCCAACACCATGGACACAGTCAAATCATCATCACCCTCCCCAAGAAAGGAAATCTACAACAATGCCCTAATTACCGCACAATCAGCCTCATATGTCACCCAAGCAAGGTCATGCTGCAGATAATAATGAATAGACTGAAGCCACAAGCAGAGGCCATCATTGCTGAGGAAACAAGCAGGGTTTTAGTGCAGGGCGCAGCACAACAGAACAGATATTCAACCTCAGAATACTAAAGTGGCGGTACCTTCAACATCAACAAGACCTTTACACGTATTTATCGATTTTAAGAAGGCATTTGACAGGGGTGTGGCATGCACTTGTGGGCAACCATGAATTTGTACAGCATCAATGCAAACCTGATCAGAGTCATCAAACAGCTGTTTCAGCGAGGCCACCAGTGCAGTGTCTACAACAACAACATTGGAGAATGGTTTCGAACAAAAAGTTGGAGTAAGGCAGGGCTGTCTACTCTCACCCAAATCTTTTCAACATTTTCCTTGAGAGAATCATGGCTGATGCACTGGAACATCATGAAGGATCAGTCAGCATTGGGGGCAGAACGATCACAAACCTCCGCTTCGCAGATGACATTGATGGAATAGCAGGATCAGAAAAGAGCTTGCCAGCCTAACAGAACACTTGAATAAAGCCTCCAAAAAATACGGCATGGAAATCAGTGCAAGAGAAGACCAAACTGATGACTTAATAATACCAACGGCATTTGCACTGGGTATCAGGGTTAATGACAGAAGCTGGAAACAGTTTTAAAGCTTCAAGTACCTGGGAGCCATTGTATCAGACCAGGGATCCAAGCCCGAAGTAGTATGCAGGTGCACAAAACAATAACAGCTTTGTCAAAAAATAAACACCATCTGGAGAGATAAAAATATCTCACTTATCTCCAAGATCAGACTAAAGCGCTCCTTGTCATATCCATATTTCTGTATGCCTGTGAATCATGGACCCTGACTGCAGATTTTTGGGGAAAAAGAGTACAGGCAGTGGAGATGAGATGCTTTCGGAGACTCCTTGGCATCTCCTACAAAGACCACTAAGCAACGAAAGCGTGCAATAAAAGAATCCAGCAAACCATTGGACCCTATGAGAACCTTCTAACGATCGTGAAAAAAGCGTAAACTTAATGGTATGGGCATGTCACAAGATCCCAAGGGAAATTTCAAAGACAGTTTTGCAAGGCACTGTCCAAGGAGGAAGAAGAAGAAAGGGAGACCAAGGAAGAGTGGGAGGATAACATCAGCGAATGGACAGGCCTAGAACTCAACAAAACCCTGAGAAAGGCAGAACAGAGAGAGGAATGGAGGGAACTGGTTGTTGAGTCTTTGAGGGTGCCCCACGGTCGTCAGACTACGGGACAAATAGATAGATAGATAAAAAAGAGATTGTAGTAGTAGTTAATGTAATTGTAGCAGTAGTTTGTTTGTAGTTGGTGTAATTTTTGCAGTAGTAGTAGTAAATGTGTTGTAATTGTAGCAGTAGTGTTGTAGTTGTATTTGTAGCACTTGTTTGTAGTAGTAGATGTTGTAATTGTAGCAGTATGTAGTTTGTAGTTGGTGTAATTATAAACAGTAGTAGTTTGTAGTAGTTGTTGTAAATTTTAGCAGTAGTTGTAGTAGTAGTTGTTTGAAATTGTAGCAGTAGTAGTAGTAGCAGTAGTATGTAGTAGTAGTAGTAGTGTAGTGTTAATTTAATTGTAGCGTCGTAGTAGTAGTTGTTGTAATTGTAGCAGTAGTAGTAGCAAATTGGTGTAATTGTGTAGTAGTAGAAGTAGTAGTAGTTATTGTGTAATTGTAGCAGTTGTTGTAGGAGTTGTTGTGATTTGGCAGTAGTTGTAGTAGTAGATGTTGTAATTGTAGCAGTAGTAGTAAATTGTTGTTGCAATTGTAGCG
>JAQIHA010002021.1:0-10016 GCA_028751875.1 Rapana venosa | reverse complement strand
AGAGAGAGAGAGAGAGAGGGAGAGAGGAGAGAGAGTGGAGAGGAGATAGAGAGCAGAGGAGAGTGAGAGAGAGAGAGAGAGAGAGAGAGAGAGAGGAGAGAGTGGAGAAGGGAGATAGAGTGAGTAGTGACGAGAGAGCGAGAGAGAGAGAGAGAGTGCAGGAGAGAGAGAGAGGGTGGAGAAGAGAGAGAGAGTGGAGGAGAGAGAGAGAGAGAGGGTGGAGAAGAGAGAGAGAGTGGAGGAGAGAGAGAGAGGTTGGAGAAGAGAGAGAGAGAGTGGTGGGGAGAGAGAGAGAGAGTGGAGGAGATAGATAATAATAATATATATAATAATAATAATATAATAATAATAATAATAATAATAATAAATGGAACTTATATAGCGCTATATCTTGTAAAGACAAATCAAAGCGCATGCATTCAATCTAATCTTACAGTCTTGCAACCAATGACAAACAATCAATAGGGTGGAGAAGAGAAAGAGGGAGAGAGAGAGAGAGAGGGTGGAGAAGAGAGAGATGGGGTGGAGAAGAGAGAGAGAGGGTGGAGAAGGGAGAGAGAGTGAGATAGAGTGCAGGAGAGAGAGAGTGTGGAGAAGTGAGAGAGAGAGAGAGAGTGGAGGAGAGGGAGAGAGAGGGTGGAGAAGAGAGAGAGAGAGAGAGAGAGAGAGAGAGAGAGAGAGAGAGAGAGAGAGAGAGAGAGAAGGATGAGAGAGAGGGTGGAGAAGGGAGAGATAGAGTGGAGGAGAGAGAGGGTGGAGAGAGAGAGAGAGAGAGAGAGAGAGAGAGAGAGAGGAGAGAGAGAGAGAGAGAGAGAGGAGAGAGAGAGAGAGAGAGAGTGAGTGGATGAGAGAAAAAAATGTTGAGAAAAGAGAGAGAGTAGAGGTGAGAGAGATAGAGAGAGAGTGTGGGAATGAGAGCGAGAGAGAGGGGGTGGAGAAGAGAGAAAGAGAGAGGGGGCGGAGAAGAGAGAGAGAGTGTAGGAGAGAGAGATAGAGAGAGAGGATGGAGAAGAGAGATTAAGAGAGAGAGAGAGAGAGGGTGGAGAGGAGAGAGAGAGGGGGTGGATAAAAAAAAAGGGAATAGAGAAGACAGAAAGGGTGGAAAGAGAGAAAGAGAGAGTGGAGAAGAGAGAGAGGAGGTAGGAGAAGAGGGAGAGGGTGGAAAAGAGAGAGAGAGAAGGGGTGGAGAAAGGAGAGAGAGGGGGATGGAGAAGAGAGAGAGAGTTGGGAGAAGAGAGAGAGAGGGTGGAGAAGAGAGAGAGAGAGGTTGGAGGAGAGAGAGAGAGAGAGAGAGAGAGGAGAGAGAGAGAGAGAGAGAGAGAGAGAAGAGAGGAGAGAGAGAGAGAGAGAGAGAGAGAGAGAGAGAGGGTGGAGAAGAGCGAGAGAGAGAGACAATTTGACAATATTTGACAATATTTTATTGTAATAAGCTGTTAAAGCCCATTTACAAGGGGACAGTGGGAAAGGGACTGGGCACAAAACACATAATTTCAGAAATACAGATGTATAATTTTTACAGCCCAAATGGTCGACATGGCATGGATTCCACGACATGGTGAAGTATTTTACATTACGATTCAGATTAACTGGTGCCTAACACTTTCGCCCATTGCAAATGGGGAAAGGGGAGAGGGTAACAACAACCACAAACATTATATAAACACCGAGTCTGTGACAAGGCTTCCGTGTCCCTATGTTCCGTTTGATCTGGTAACTGCTCTTTCCAACACGTGAAAAACCTAACTCACAATATGCCTAACCGTCCTGTTTTGTTCCTCTCTTCTCTCTCTCTCTCTCTCTCTCTCTCTCTCTCTCTCTCTCTCTCTCTCTCTCTCTCTCTCTCTCTCTCTCTCTCTCTCTCTCTCTCTCTCTCTCTCACACATATGCACACACATATGCATGCACACACGCACACACGCGCACGCACACACGCGCGCACACACACGCACGCACACACACAAGCACGCACAAACACACGCTTGCACACACACACACGCCCGCGCACACACACACACACACACACACACAAACACACGCACGCACACACACATCCACACACGCGCGCACAAAGGGTGCGCGTGCACGCACACACAACACACACACACACACACATGCACATAAACAGGCAACCAGAGTCACATCTAACCCAGAAAAAATCTGATCACATCCATCATAACATGTAAAACATCCAGTCCGGCATTAATTCTGTCTTTGATTCTTTCACGATCGGCAGGTGTCCACAGCTGCAGCTTGGAATAAATGTCTTTTTCCTCCTGAGTCAGTTGCCTGATGTTCTTTTTTGCAAACCAAAAGTAATCTGCAGGATTGTAAGTGTCATCTGTCCAGATAAACTGAAAAATCATATCTTGACTTTCACAAATGATAGTGTCAGGTACGTCACCAGAGGTATACACCTTAAGAAAGTCCTTGTTTCTAGAAACGTCCCTGAGATTTCTCTGCAGGGATCTGTTTCTCAGCCACCCCATAGTTCTTTATCGTATCTCCACTGTAGCCTGCATCCCGAATCTGATCTAAATATTCGTCACAGTCCTCCCCTCCATTGTAATGTCAGGTACAGGCACCTCAACCAGGTCAATTCCACCTTGTTGTTCAGCCACTGTGTCAGCTTCCAACACCGTGACAGCACGTGACGCACGGCGATAATCACGTGCGGGAAGCAGCAATTGTGAAGGTGTGTGGTTTGGAGAGGCTGGGGGTGTTGGTGTGTGAGACAGACTGGGTGATGGGGGGTGTTGCATAAACAAACTTGGCAAATTTTCCAATGCCAACAATGCACTTGCCTTGTCTTCTTGCTTTTCTTCTGTCTGTCTCGTCTCTCTGTCTGTCTCCTCTCCTCTGCCTGTCTCCTCTCCTCTGCCAGTCTCCTCTCCTCTGTCCTTCTTCGGTCCCTGTTGGTCTGACTGGGGGGCTTTCTGCGGAAGTCACTAGGGGTTTGTTGACCCGCCATGTTTCCTTCACTTGAGCCAGCCTTTAGTCGCAATACAACTGTCGTTTGCTCGCCTTCTCCACAGACCTTCCTGAGGTGATGCAGTGTTGTTGCAGCAGGGCACTAGCGTCACTTCCAGCGTTGTTGGCAACCCGACAACTGGCATGGTGCTGGTTTATTTGGTTATTTAAACACAAAATGTACGCAGCAAAATTTCGCCCTGCCTATATCCAAGGGAGATCACTCCGAACCTCCGCGAGAGAGAGAGAGAGAGAGAGAGAGAGAGAGAGAGAGGAGAGAGAGAGAGAGAGAGAGAAGAGAGAGAGAGACTGGAGAACAGAGAGAGGGTGGGGAAGAGGAGAGGGGGGTTGGAGAGGAGCGAGAGGGTGGAGAAGAGGGAGGAGAGAGAGAGAGAGAGAGAGAGAGGAGAGAAGAGAAGAGAAGAGAGAGAGAGAGAGGAGAGAGAGAGGATGGAGAAGAAGATTAGAGAGAGAGAGAGGGTGGAGAGGAGAGAGAGAGAGGGTGGAAAGAGAGAAAGAGAGGGTGGAGAAGAGAGAGGAGGTAGGAGGAGAGGGAGAGGGTGGAAAAGAGAGAGAGAGAAGGGGTGCAGAAAGGAGAGAGAGGGGGATGGAGAAGAGAGAGAGAGTTGGGAGAAGAGAAAGAGAGGGTGGAGAAGAGAGAGACAGAGGTTGGAGAAGAGAGAGAGAGAGAGAGAGAGAGAGAGAGAAGAGAGAGAGAGAGAGAGAGAGGAGAGAGAGAGAGAGAGAGAGGAAGAGATAGCGAATGGAGGAGAGAGACAGAGGGTGGAGAAGAGAGATAGAGAGAGATAGAGAGAGAGAGAGGTAGAGATAGCGAGTGGAGGAGAGAGACAGAGGGTGGAGAAAAGAGAGAGGAGAGAGAGAGAAGAGAGATGAGAGAGAGAGAGAGAGAGAGAGAGAGAGAGATGAGAGAGAGAGGAAGAGATAGCGAGTGAGGTGAGATACGAGGGTGGAGTGAGAAAAGAGTGGAGGAGAGAGAGAGAGAGAGAGAGAGAGAGAGAGAGAGAGAGAGAGGAGAGAGAGAGAGGGGAGTGGATGAGAAAGAGAGAGGGTGGAGAAGGGAGAGAGAGAGAGTGGAGGAGAGAGAGCGGGTGGAGAAGAGAGAGCGAGAGAGAGAGAGAGTGGAGGAGAGAGAGAGGGTGGAGAAGAGAGAGAGATAGTGGAGGTGAGAGAGATAGAGAAAGACGGTGGAGAAAAGAGAGAGAGAGAGAGAGAGAGAGAGAGAGGAGAGAGAGATAGAGAGGGTGGAGAAGAGAGAAAGGGAGATGGTGGAGAAAGGGGAGAGAGAGGGTGGAGAGATAGAGGAAGGGTGGAGAAGAGAGAGAAAGGGTGGAGAAGAGAGAGAAAGGGTGGAGAAGAGAGAGAAAGGGTGGAGAAGTGAGAGAGAGAGGGTGTAAGAGAGGAGAGAGAGAGGGTGGGAAAAGAAAGAGAGAGAGAGAGGGTGGACAAGAGGAGAGAGTGAGAGAGAGAGTGCAGGTGAGAGGAGGAGACGGTGAAGAAGAGAGAGAAGAGAGGAGGAGAGAGCGAGAGGGTGGAGAAGAGAGAGAGAGAGGAGGATAGAGAGAGTGGAGGAGAGAGAGATAAAGAGAGAGGATGGGGAAGAGTGGAGAGTGTGCAGAAGAGAGAGGGAGGAGGAGGAGAGAGAGAGGGGAGAGGAGAGAGAGAGAGAGAGGTGGAGAAGAGAGAGAGAGGGGGTGGAGAAAGAAAAGAGGGTGGAGAAGACAGACAGACGGTGAGACTTCAGACTTCAGACTTCAGATATTTATTCAGATAGGTCAAAGCCCCTTCTGAAGGGGTGAAAACATACAAAAGTGCTAGTTTTTACAGCCATTTGCTTGTCAAGTTATCGTTAAAAATTTAAAATCATTCAATGAACATTTGTTAAACTAAAAAAATTTACATTAGGCTACTATCCCTTATTCTCTTCAAGATTTATACGGGAAATATTGCTAAAATTTTTAACAGTTTGCTCATTTTCAGATGACTTTAAGTGAGCTAGCCTGACCAATGATGGGTAGTTCCAATAAGTTTGCAGAATCAATTCTTTTCTCAGGTCTCCAAGAACTGGACATTCCAAAACAACATAAAATTTCATTCTTGTTTTTGCCAATTTACACAAAATTTCAAATCAAATTCTCATTTTCATCTTTTGATATCGTTTCACTTTTACAGCAATATTGATTTCACCACATCTAAATTTTGACAATGCATGTTTAACATACTTATTCATTTCTATCAACGTATACTGTTCAATACACAGTGACGTTTTAAATGTTCTGTATAGAAAAAATCGATCACTGTTTTGAATGTGGGCGTACCATTCTTGCCATCTACAATCAACAACTCTCTGTTTAAATGATTTTATAAAAGCCTTTACATTTTGAACTCCTTGATTGTCCCAAACAAATCCAAAGCCAAATCGACACAAACATAAACGTATTTTAGATGCCCAAGTATGCTTGCCTTTACAATCCAGTATGTATAACATTTTATAAGCTTTGGATGGCAATCGCTTATCCTCCATACGAGTTATCTTAAGCCAATAGCTTACGCATTTTACCATAGAATTTACAAACAATGGATACCTTCCAGTTCTCCATAGATCATGTCATTTGGATGTGCGCCAGTTTACACCAAGGAATCTCTTTAATGCGAATAAATGTAATTTTTCTATTGGTACAATATTTTCCATTCCCCAGATCTCTGCTCCGTATTGTACAATGGGTTGTACCTGTGTATCAAAGAGTTTTGTAAAGACCTCTACAGAATTATTTTCAAACTTGTACAAAATACTTAGAATACTCAAAACAGCTTTTTTAGCCCTTGAAGCTAAATCCTGACACATGTACTTAAAGCTATGTTTAGTTGTAAAATTGATTCCAAGATATTTATATGAATTAACAACAGTGACTTTTGTGTTACCATAATACCATTTTTCATGAGCTGCCAAAAATCCTCCTTTTCGAAAAACCATTATGTTACTCTTATTCATATTTACTTTTAATTGGAGATCTCTAGCAGCAGTATACAAGTTGTTCAGTTGTGTTTGCAACCCCACTACAGTTTCAGATAATAAAACAATATCATCAGCAAAAAGTAATAAAAATAATTCTTCCAAACAATTAGAGAAAAATACACCATGTTTGCCATTATTAATTATATTCTGAGCTAGCTCATTAATAAAAAGAGAAAATAGCACAGGGCTGCAGACATCGCCTTGTTTAATGCCCGTTGTACAATGTATATAATCACTGAATTTTGCTCCGCATCTGACCTTTGCTTTGACTACATCATACATACTTTTAATACAACAAAACAATTTACTTGTTACTCCATTTTTCCTTAATATTGGCCACAATAGTTTTCTTGAAATTGAATCGAACGCTTTTTCAAAATCAATGAAAGCCACGTATAATTTTCGATTATATGCAAATTGTTTTTCTATAACTGCTAACAAAGTAAAAATATGATCGACTGTAGAATGGTCTTTTTTAAAGCCTGCTTGGTGTTCTCCCGTAATATCATTGAATTCTATCCATTCTTGCAGTCTGCTGTTTATAATAGAGCTATACATTTTCCCACTTATGTTAGATAAAGAAATCCCTCTATAGTTATTAGTTTCGTTAACATCACCTTTCTTGTACAATGGTAACAAAACAGACTCTGTCCAACATTCTAGATAGACCCCCCTTTCAAACAAATTATTAAATAATTTGGTAAAAAATTCTACTGCAACATTGCCTGAGTACTTCAACATTTCTGCAATAATTTGATCTGGACCTGCCGCTTTTTTACTCTTAAGCTTTCTAATGGCAGTACTGATTTCTTCCTTCGAGATAGGACGATTTAAAGCATGATTTATATCTGTGAGATCTGTGATACCACTATCCCTATCTCTTCTACCAAGTTCTGGATCTAAGGTCCAGATCTAAGGTCTGATTTGCATTTCTTTGATCAGAACAACCTGCCAATTCTCCATTACTGACATCTTTTTCAAGAATACTTTTAAAATGAATGAACCAGTTCTCAAGTGATATATCATTCTGAGGTTGAGTTTGCTTCCGGGACAGTTTACGGACAGTTTGCCAGAAGTCTTTCTGACTATTAGAAGATTCTATCAACTTTTGCAGCAGTCTGTTGTTAAACAATCTTTTCTTTTCGAACAATAAATGCTTATATTCTCTTCTGACTTGGCAAAAAATGTACCGATCATCTTTATCTTTAGTTTTAAGGAATTTTCTTAAACTTTTGCGGACATTTGTTCTTGCATCTTTACAGTCTTGATCAAACCATTCCCTTTCCCCTTTGTTTCGATCTACATATATTTTGCGTTTCATGCACTCTGCTTGTTTCCTCAGAACATCGTTAAACATCTCTAGAGCTGCATCTACGTCACTTTCGATTACCTGAGCTGCTTCTTTAAACTGTTGCTGAGTTTCAAAACTGTTGATGTTAGCAATAAAATTTTCAGTCTGTTCTAACTTCCAATCAAACTTTTCAATGAATAAATCTTTGCATTTTTCTGAGTATGTACACAACAAGGAAGAAGCCATTTCAAAACAGAATTCTAATGGAAAATGATCTGATTCTACTCTCCCTGTACATGTAATGTACACTTGTTTTGAATCAAATTATAAAAGTCTGTCGATATCATGTAATAATCAACCACACTGTTACCAGTTTCAGACACATATGTACATCTTCCATCAGGGTCACCTTTACAAATCCCATTTAAAATGCAAAGACTCAAACTACTGCACATGTTTAACAAAGATTTTCCATATGTGTTCAGTGTTTCATCTTCAGAAGAACGGGTGATCTCATCACATGACAACACACCTCTATCTGCAAAATCATATACTGTTTTCCTCTGCATCACTGGGAACACAGTTAGCAGTTCGACCAATCATGTCACCAGATATAAGCATATAGATGTCACCCAGAGATAAAATATTGTCAACAAGGCATTCCTCAAGAGAACTTACACCGTTTCTAATGTTTAACAAAGTGTAATAGGGTGAATTTTCTGGATGTACATATGCACACACAAATAATACATCTTTATCAACATTAAACAAGTTTTTGCTGAACACAAAGGATAAATACTGTCCACAATCACAAGGGAGATTACGTACGTATGGCATCAAATCATTTTTAATGAGACAGATTACTCCCCCTGAACGTCGACCTCGAGCTGATAATTTCACTGCTGGCTTAACAAATGCCGTGTAACTGTTAAACAAAGTAGTCTTCAGCTCTTCAACAAAAGTTTCTACTAAACAGATAACATCAAAACCTGAAATATATGCTACACAGTCTGAATCATTTAATTTAGAAATAAGGCCACAAATGTTCCAGTGAAGAAAAGAAATCTGCCTGTTATTATTTGAGCAGTCTTTTGGTGAATGTTCTTCATTTTCGACATTATCCAGCAAAGAAATGTTAGAATGAGCACTGCGTATACTGGAATTATTTTCATTGTTTAGCTCCTCAAATCTCACATTGTTTATGCTATTATACAATGAGGTCTCAACATAATTTTCAGTAAGCAAAAAATCGTCAGACATATCGGACCTCACTTCGCTTGCTACGTCATACAAAAAAGCATCAGCATCATATGGAGAAACATTTTCCTCTAGCATACCAAGTCTCACTTCGCTCAAGTCCCCATACATCAAAGCATCACCATCATTATCAACAAACACATTATTATCATACCACACTTCACTTTCATCATTGTACGATAGACCGTCAGCATCAGCATCATCACCATCACCTTCATCATTAGTAAGAGCAATATCCTGAGACATATTTGCATCTACAAACAAATCAGTCCTTACTTCACTTGCATCTTCATATAATACAGTGTCAACCTTTTCATTAGTACTACTTTTAATACCACACACATCAAACCACATTTTATGCGCATCATTATACAAGGTATCAACATTTTTAGCCAAAGAAGTATTTTTTGAATTATTGTCCTTCAATGATTCCTGATCATAAACACACAACTTTGGTGCACATGCACTCACTTCACCACTGTCAACACACTCGGGTACAGCAGCACGATTGCTAAGGTCACATTGGGTCAAGTTACCCTCTTCCACATGAACACTGGCCCAGCTGGTTTTTTCTTCACAGTTTTCACGTGCACGAATGCACATCGTCACGGCACTGTCATCGCCTGCCACTGGATTTCTGTCCGGTGTTTTCTTTTCTTTGCTACCATGTGAAAAAGGGTGGGTGGACAATTTGAGTGGTGGCTGTTTTCCATCGTGACGGGGCTGACCAAATTGCTAGGCTGCCTCACGGAGCTGGTCGTTGTCCAAGATGAACTTTGTTCCCTCGATCACCAGGTGGTCAAAGACCATAATGGCCTTCTTCCCTTCCTTTCTTGCTGCCTTCAGGAATGGAGTCAGTTTTCTGCGGACTTCTCGCACACGTTGCGAAAAGTCCTCCCCCAGGAAGATGTTGCTGCCCTGAAGTTTCCGTTTGGCCTTCAGGATCCTCTCCTTGTCCCTGTAGAAGGTGCACCTGGCCATCACCGGGGCGTTGGGCTTGTTGCTGACACGATGCACTCTGTCAAAAGACACGTCCTCCTTCACCTGTAGTTTGTCCTTGACCAGGCTGCGCAAGGAGTCTTCACAGTCCTTCCAGCTTTCGTTGTCTTTCTTCGGGAGGCCATAGACAAGGACGTTATTTCTTCTCGATCGGCCTTCCAAATCGTCCGTTTTCCTTTCCAGAGCCTCCACCCTGTCCTGGAGGTCTTTGTTTGCATTTTGCAGCTGCTCGTTTTCTTTCTTGAGGGTGGATAGTTCTTCTTTCAGCCCCGCTACCTCTTCTACAAAGCCAGAGAAAGAAGCACGCAAGTCCGTCATGTCCTTTTGCATAGTGTCAAATTTGCTGTCCATGTTTTCAAACTTGGTATTCAAACTGCCCAACGTGGCCATGATGTCCCTCAAGGCAAGGTCTGACAGACGGTGAGAGAGAGAGCGAGTGGAGAAGGGAAAGAGATGTCAGGCAATTTG
>JAQIHA010002020.1:0-10024 GCA_028751875.1 Rapana venosa | reverse complement strand
ATTGTTAAATTTTACAACGATTACAACAAGTACAACATGGTTACAAACATGGTTACAACAAATACATCATGGTTCCAGCAAGTACAACATGGTTGCAGCATGGGTATAGCATTGTTACAACATAACTACAACATGATTACAACAGTACAACATGGTTAAAACAAATACAACATGGCTACAGCAAGTACAAGATGGTTACAACATGATTACAAATTAGTGACAAAGACAACATGATTACAACAGTACAACATAGTTACAACAGTACAACATGGTTACAACAGATACAAGATGGTTCCAGCAAGTACATCATGGTTACAGCATGGGTACAGCTATGGGTTACAGATGGTTACAACATGTACAGAAGCACAACATGGTTAAAAACAACTACAACATGGACAACAAATCAACATAGTTACAACAATGTTCAACAGTACAAATGGTTACATAATGTTACAAATTGTTACAACATGATTACAACAAGTACAACATGGTTACAACAAGTACAACATAGATACAAAAAGTACAACATGGTTACAACAAGTACAACATAGTTTCAACAAGAACAACATTGTTAAACAAATACAACATGGTTACAACATTGTTCCAACAGTCCAACATGGTTACATCATAGTTACAACATTGTTACAACATGATTACAACAAGTACAACATGGTTTTATCAAGTACAACATTGATACAACTACAACATGGTTACAACAAGTACAACAATTCTCTGTGCTACATCCATAAAATCTCTTTTTTCCCTCACCTCAAATCTCCTTGGATCTGCAAAAACAACTCCTCTGCCTAACACCCACAGCCTGTCTGAACTTCCATCCATATTTTCTGCCTTCTTTTCAGATAAAGTTCGAAACATACGCTCCAGACTTGATCAAACTCAATTCCAGCCTGCGCCTCCTGATCTCCAGTTCACTGGCACTCCTTCTCTTTTCCTTCCATCCACAAGTGAAAAGAAATCATGACAAATTCTGAAGGAAATGACTATAAAATCATGCGACCTTGATCCCATACCTGCTCCTGTTTTCTCACAATGCCTTCCACAACTTGTGCCTATTATCACTAAAATAGTAAACTCATCTCTTCAGTCGGGAAATTTTCCATCAGCTCTTAAAACAGCAATAGTCACACCTCTACTGAAAAAGCACGACCTCGATCCCAACATTCTGAAGAATTATAGGCCTGTCTCAAACTTACCCTTTATCTCTAAAGTACTAGAAAAAGTTGTTCTCAAACAGCTCAACAGTCACCTTCATTCCAATGATCTTCTTCCCACTTTTCAGTCTGCCTATCGCCCCAACCACAGCACCGAAACCACCCTAGTCCATACTTTAGATACACTTCTACTTGCTTTGATGCAGGAAAAATCTCCCTCCTCACTCTTCTTGACTTATCTGCAGCCTTTGATACCATAGATCACTCAATTCTTCTTTCTCGCCTCCAAAATACGTTTGGTATTAATGGCACAGCCCTCACCTGGTTTACTTCATACCTCACAGACCGGTTCCAGAAAGTTATTGTAAACAAAATTCAATCAAAACCTGTCAAAATGGAATGTGGAGTCCCGCAGGGATCAGTCCTGGGCCCTGTTCTCTTTACTCTATACACTGTCCACTCTCAATATAATAAACAACCACCCTATTGATCATCATTTCTATGCCGATGATATCTCACTTCAGTGCAGCGATACTGTTGAAAACTTGCCTTCCCTCTTGACAAATATGTCCTACTGCCTTCAAGACATTCAAAACTGGATGACTCAGAACAAGTTACAACTTAATGCCGATAAAACCGAAGCCATGCTCATAGGGACCCAACATAAACTTTCCTCTATCACAAAAACTTCAATAGAATTCGGCAATACGTCAGATCCTTTGTCCAACTCTGTGAAGTATTTAGGAGTAGTTCTTGACAACACACTCTCTATGAAAAAATTCATTACCCAGACCTGCCAGTCTTGCTACTATCAATTACGGCGCGTAAGCGCGATTCGCAAGTATCTGTCCACTGATGCAACTTCCAAGCTTGTCACATCTCTTATTCTTTCACGTTTAGACTACTGTAATTCTCTTTTGGCTGGCCTACCAGCATCATCTATCCACTCTCTTCAACGCATACAAAACTCTGCAGCTCGACTGGTCCTAAGAAAGAAAAATCTGAAACACATCACTCCTCTTCTGCGATCTCTTCACTGGTTGCCTGTCTCACAAAGACTGCAGTATAAAATCAATACCCTCTGTTTCAAATGTCTCCACAAATCTGCACCCTCTTATCTCTGTAACTGTCTTCACCTGTACACTCCATCCCGTTCCCTTCGTTCAGCCGCAGATACTTTGTGCTTTCGAACACCCAGATTCAAAGAAACCACTGTTGGCCGTCGCTCCTTCTCTGTTTTGGTCCATCCACCTGGAATGACCTCCCTCTTTCACTTCGTCAAAATGCCTTCACTTGATTCTTCAAATCCAGCCTCAAAACACACTTATTTCCTACCTGAGGACTTTCCCCCACATATCTGTCCCTAATTTTCAACAGCATCTTTCACTCGTCTAAGTGTTGTTCCGTGTGTGTGTGTGTGTGTGTGTGTGTGTGTGTTGGGTGTGGTGTTGCGTGCGTGCTGTGCGTGCGGTGCGTGCGTGCGTAGTGCGCGCGCATGGATTTCTCATTATGTTTAAGGAGAGTTGCATGCCTGTAAATGATTGAGTGCAAGCGCTTCGATTTGTTTGTTTTTTACAAGATTCAGCGCTATATTAAATACCATATTATTATTATTATTATTATTATAACATAGATACAAAAAGTACAACATGGTTACAACAAGTACACATGGTTTCAAAGAACAAACTTGTTAAACAAATACAACATGGTTACAACATTGTTCCAACAGTCCAACATGGTTACATCATGGTTACAACAATGTTACAACATGATTATAACATGTAAACATGGTTTCATCAAGTACAACATGGATACATCTACACATGGTTACAACAAGTACAACATGGTTACAACAAGTACAACATAGTGACAACAAGTACAACATGGTTACAACATGTACAACATGGTTACAACATGATTACAAAATAGTTACAACAGTACAACATGGTTACAACAAATACAACATGGTTACAGCAAGTACAACATGGTTACATCATGGTTACAACATGGTTACAACATGATTACAAGTACAACATGGATACAACTACAACATGGTTACAAAAAGTACAACATGGTTACAACAAGTACAACATGGTTTCAACAAGAACCACATGGTTACAACAAGTACAACATGGTTACAACATGGTTCCAACAGTCCAACATGATTACATCATGGTTACAACATGATTACAACATGATTGCAACAAGTACGACATGGTTACAACAAGTACATTGTTTCAACAAGTACAACATAGTTACAACATGGTTACAACAAGTACAACATGGTTACAACAACTACAACATGGCTACAACAAGTACAACATGGTTACAACATTGTTCCAACAGTACAACATGGTTAAATCATGGTTACAATATTGTTACAACATGATTACAACAAGTACAACATGGTTACAACAAGTACAACATGGATAAAACAACAACATGATTAGAACAATTACAACATAGTTACAACAAGTACAACATTGTTACAACAAGTACAACATTGTAACAACATGTACAACATACATACATAAAGTACAACATGGTTACAACAAGTACAACATGGTTTCAACAAAAACAACATGGTTTCAACAAGTACAACATGGTTACAACAATAACAACATCGATACAACTACAACATGGTTACAACAAATTCAACATGGTTACAGAAAGTACAACATGGTTACAGCATGGGTACAGCATGGTTTCAATATAAATATACAACATGGTTTCAAGTACAACATGGTTACAACAAGTACAACATGGCTACAACAAGTAAAACATGGTTACAAGTACAACATGGTTACAACATGATTCCAACAGTACAACATGGTTACATCATGGTTACAACATGGTTACAACATGATTACAAATACAACATGGATACAACAAGTACAACATGGATACAACTACAACATGGTTACAACAAGTACACCACGTTACAACAAGTACAACATAGTTATAAAAAGTACAACATGGTTACAACAAGTACAACATGGTTTCAACAAGAACACATTGTAAGAACAAGTACAACATGGTTACTACATGGTTACAAAATGATTGCAACAAATACATGGTTACATCATGGTTACAACATGATTACAACATGATTGCAACAAGTACGACAATGGTTTACAACAAGTAAACATTGTTTCAACAAGTTTAACATACTTTTCTACATTTGTTTACAACAAATACAACATGGTTACAACAACTGCAACATGGCTACAACAAGTGCAACATGGTTACAACATTGTTATAACAGTACAACATGGTTACATTATGGTTACAACATTGTTACAACATGACTACAACAAGTACAACATGGTTACATCAAGTACAATATAGTGACAACAAGTACAACATGGTTACAACATGTACAACATGGTACAACATGATTACAAAATGTTCAACAAGTACAACATGATTATAACATGATTACAACAAGCCCAAACCCATGGTTACAACAAGGTCAACATCGCTACAACAATACAAATGAACACAAATGTACAAAAATAGTTTACAACAGTACAACATGGTTACAACAGATACAACATGGTTCCAGAAAGTACAACATGGTTACAGCATGGTACAGCTTTTGTTACAACATAGTTACAACAGGGTTTTACAACAAGTAAAACACGGTTACAAACAACTACAACATGGTTTCAACAAGAACGACAGGGTTTTACAACAAGTTACAACATCGTTACAACATTGTTCCAACAGTACAACATGGTTACATCTGGTTACAACAATGTTACAACATTTTACAACAAGTACAACATGGTTACATCAAGTACAACATGGTTACAACTACAACATGGTTAAAACAAGTACAACATGGTTACAAAAAAATACAAAATGGCTAAAAACAGTACAAGCATGGTTAGAATATTGTTCCATCACCCAACATGGTTACATCACGGTTACAACAATGTTACAACATGATTACAACAAGTACAACATGGTTACAACAAGTACAACATGGATACAATTACAACTGGTTACAACAAGAACAACATAGTTACAACATAGTACAACATAGTGACAAGTACAACATACTCAGTACTTTAGAGGCAAAGGTAAGTTTGAGACAGCCTATAATTTCTCAGAATGTTGGGATCGAGGTCGTTGCTTTTTCAGTAGAGGTGTTGTAGACTATTGCTGTTTTAAGAGCTGATGGAAAATTTCCTGACTGAAGAGATGTTTACTATTTTGTGATAATAGGCACAAGTGTGGAAGGCATTGTGAAGAAAACAGGAGCAGGTATGGGATCAAGATGCATGATTTTATAGTCTTTCCTTCAGAATTGTCATGATTTCTTTTTCCTGTGGGATGAAGGAAAAAGAGAGAGATGCCAGTGAGGAGCACAGGCTGGAATTGAGTTTGATCAAGTTCTGGAGCGTATGTTTCGAACTTTGTCTGAAAAGAAGGCAGAAAATATGGATGGAAGTTCGACAGGCTGTGGGTGTTGGCAGAGGAGTTGTTTTTGCAGATCCAAGAGATTTGAGGTGAGGGAAAAAAGAGATTTTATGGATGTAGCACAGAGAAGCTATAGTCTCTCATGACTTGCCACAGAGCTTCTTGCCACACTCGGTCGAAGGCCTTCTTGAAGTCAATGAAGTTGTTGGTAGAGCTGTAGCGATGTTGGAGATGCTTCTCTATGAGCATTCTGATGTTGAAGATTTGCTCGACAGTGCTTTCGACCTGGTCTGAATCCTGCCTGTTCTTCTGATAGGATTTCTTCTGCTTGTGGTTTCAGTCTGTTCAAGGCAATGCGTAGCATAACTTTGCTTGGATGGCTTATCAGACTGATTGTTCTGTAATTTTGGCACTTCTTCAGGTCTCCCTTCTTTGGAAGTGGAACTATGATGGATTGGGTCCACTGTTCAGGCCACTCTTGCTGGTCCAGATGCGTTGGCAGATGATTGTTAATGCCTTGATCATCTCTGAGCCTCCGTTCTTGATGAGCTCAGCCGGGATGTTGTCAATCCCTGGTGACTGCCTCCTTTCAGGGATCTTACTGCTTTCTTCTACCTCTTCCTCCAGCACTGTGTGCTTTCAGGATCTGATGGTCTTGCTCGTGAAGTTTGTTCGGATCACCTTCAGCTTGTAGTTGTACAGTCGCTGCAATATTCTGTCCATCTCTTCATGATAGTGGCGCTCTCTGTAAGGACTGACCCCTCTTTGTCTTCAATAACGGAGGTCTTTGGCTGCTGGGACTTGGTTAGTACCTTGATGGTCTGGTACGCCTCTTTGCTGTCTCCTTTCGCCATTGCCTTCTCAACCTTCGAGCATTGTTCTCACATCCAGTTCCCCATGGCCTCAGTCATCTTCTTCTTGATTGACCTGTTGACTGTTCTATACTCTTCGGCCGTTTCTGGGTTTTTGTTCTTCACTGGCTTTAGCTCCCTACGTTGGTCGCACAGGTCCAGGATATCGTTGGTAACCCACGGCTGGTTCTTTTTCCTCTCTTTCCCAAGGATCTCCAGCGCTGTCTCCTGAATGGTCTTGCTGAAGGTCTCAGTGAGGTTGTTGATGTCATCTTGGAGGAAATTCAATGCTGCAAATCTGCCCCCTATCTCAGCTTTAAAGATTTCAGCGACTTCGGGTCCTTCAGCTTTTCCATGTTGAACCGCAAACGGGGATTTCTCTTCTGTTCTTGGTCTTCAGCTTGATCTGTAGGGTCATGAGTACCATGTCGTGGTCACTGCCAATATCAGCGCCAGGGAAAGTTCTTGTCTGGGCTTTGTTGATGCTCGACTTAAATCGTTTGGGGGCCAAGATGTAGTCAATCTGGTTATGTGTCTTTCCATTTGGTGAGTGCCACGTCGTTCTTCTTGATGTCTTGTGGGGGTATAGGGTGTTGGCGACAGTAAGATTGTGGCTGCTTGCGAATTCCAAAAGTCTGAGACCTCTATCATTGGTTTCGTCCACGCCAAAACGGCCTACTGTCCCTGGCCATTGGTCATAAGCGTCAGGTCCGATCTTGGCATTCCAGTCGCCCTAGATCACGAGAAAGTCCTTCTTTGGAGTTGATTTGATAGCTTCGACGAGGACCTGATTCAAGTCATCCAGGCGCTGTATGACAGCTCCCACAGTGCAGTCCTCATGGGTGGAGAAATCGGGGAGTTCTTCCGGACTTCAGTTGGAGTTCGACAAGGCTGCCCGCTATCCCGCGTTCTTTTCAACGTGTTCCTGGAGAACATCATGCAGGAGGCCCTCCTTGACTTCAAGACCAACATCACAATAGGAGAAGGCCAGTCTGCAATCTCGATTCGCAGACATATTGATCTCATGGCCGCAGTGAAAAAACTCCAGATCCCACCACCAGACTGGAACATCAGCCAATCCCACGGTATGGAGATCACACGGAAAAGAGCAAGTCCTAGTGAACAGTACCACACCGACCACATCCACCAGCATCAAGATGAGTGCGGACACTAGAGGAGTGTGGAAACTTCTCAAGTACCTTGGAGCATTCATCACCAAAGAAGGCACGAGCACACGAGAGGTGAAGATCAGACTTGCTGTGGCACTCTCCTCCATGACTAAGCTGGCAAAAGTGTGGAGAATAACCACAACATCATGAACCCACACTAAGGTCAGACTCTACCAAGGCACTCGTCACATCCATTGCCTTGTACAGCTGTGAAGCATGGACACTTACTGCTGATTTAGAACGTCGCATTCAAGCCTTTGAGATGAAGTGCCTCAGGCGGATCCTGAACATCACCTACAGAGACCGTAAAACCAATGACTACGTCTGGCAGCAGATCGAGGCACTGGCTGGCAAACAAGAACCATTGCTAGATACAGTCAAACGGAGGAAACTGAAATGGTTTGGCCACACAACAAGGCATAACAGCCTGTCAAAGACAGTTCTGCAGGGAATGGTGGAAGGAGCAAGGAGGCAGGGACGACCACGCAAAAGCTGGATATCCACATCAAGGAGTGGACCGGCCTCACTGTACCAAACCTCGAAAGCAGCCCAGGACAGAACCATTTGGCGGTCCACTTGCAAGCGTCCGTGCGGGTACCCCAACGGTCGTCCCGACCAAGGGATGAGTGAGTGAGTGAGTGAGCACAGAGAATTTGGGAAGAGTAGTAGTCTGTCTTTGCTGAATGGATTAAGAGTTTGACTTTGTTTATTTGTTTCGAAAAGCTGTTTGTTGATTTCGGTTTTTGACTTCCGCCACTGCCGTTCTAGTTGCCGGCGTTTGCGCTTCGCTATCAAGATGTCTTGGGTATACCATGCGCACAGGGTCCTGTCAGGGAGGAGATGATCAGTAGGAGGTGCATGCTCATCAAGCAGATGGCGGAGAATAGTGTTATAGTGATCAGAAAGGTCAGTGTGGTCAGAGGTTTGTGAAAAACGTTCGGAAGCTTGGGAAGAGAAGGTATGAATGTCTAAGGCTTAAGATTACGACGAGTACACATATTTCTTCTTTCTGACAGGTTTTGTGATGTTGAGATGGAAAAGAATGGCGGAATGATCAGAATGCAGTCGCCAGTGACAGAAACAGATGTGACAAGATTGAATGAAGCATTAGTAATCAGCCAGTCTAAAATATGACCAGATCTGGCGTTGCTTCGTTTACCAGTTGAGAGAGAGAATGGTTGGACAGAGAAAGAGAAAGACGTTTGACATCTGGAGAAGACTGGTTGTCGAAATGGAAGTTGAAGTCACCAAGAATTATAAGTTTAGTGGGAGAGAGGCTGTAGTGGTCGAGGAGTGACTGGAATTCTTGGTGAAAAAGAGAAGATGTTAGGTTGTTTTTACGGCTGGGAGGTGGACGGTAAAGCAGCAGATAGTAATAGAGTGCCAGGTAGGTTGAGATTGATTTCGCAAACTTCAAAGATTCATGTGAGAATTGAAGGTTGTGACTGAAAGAAAGAGATGGTTCCAATATGACTTTGAGAATGATGGCAATCCCACCTCCTCGAGAGAGTCGGGGGAAAGAAATGGTTTTATATCCAGGAGGAGTCAGCTGTTTTATTTTTGGCTCATGGCCATGTGGTTTAAGCCAAGTTTCGGTGAGGAAGGTTAAGTCAATGTTTTTTTCAGAGATGAAATCAGATATGTAGTCGGCTTTTCCATTTGGACAGACAGACTGCACATTGAACAAACTTGAAGGAGATCTGAAGGAGGTGGAGAGGTTGAAGATGACAGTGGTGAGTTTGGACAAGCATCAGAGGAAGAGGACGAAGGCGATGGTGGAGATGCAGCTAGCGGAAGAACAGACAAGAGTTTGGATGGTGAATCAGGAGTAGAAGATGGTGAAAGAACTGTGCTGATCAGGGGATTCGGTTTTTGAAACACATCATGATATACATCATAATCATCAGAACAAAAAACATTATCAGAGTTACAAACAACAGAACAATCAAAAGCTGAAGGGGCGGGTGGACGGCAGCATGGGGAAGAAGCGTTGTCAGGGGTGACAGAAGTGACGTCAGAGGTGAGGGGGGAGACACGGAGAGGGAAGCCCACCACTGGCGATGACGTCGGCCTGCCCGTGTTCCCCGTCTGGTTTTGCGGCGATTAATGCCTAAGTGTGTTAAAAGCTGCTTAATATCAGGAGCAAGCGTGTACTGTTTTTGACAATTCTCGTGCGAGCATAGCTCTAATGTCCGCGGCTCTCACTGCCATGGTAGCAGAACAACACAACACTAAACTTGATTGATGGGGGTGGGTCAGTTCGTGAATCACGTGCAATTTGTTGAACGCAGTAGGGTCAGATTAAAATGGGGTCACGAAGACCAGCACAGTCATGTAAACACAATTCATAAGTCGAATCGAAATTTTGAACAATTCAAACAAAGATGAAAATTATACACGAAATATT
>JAQIHA010000202.1:0-14861 GCA_028751875.1 Rapana venosa | reverse complement strand
GTGTACAAGTGATGTCCACAAATCTGTCATGTTCTACAAATCTGTCATGTTTTACAAATCTGCAATGTTCTACAAATCTGTAATGTTCTACAAATCTGTAATGTTCTACAAATCTGTAATATTCTACAAATCTGCCACAAGTATAATAAAAAATAAAACAAAAAGTTGACCAAGGTGTTTGTTCAGATTTATGTTTATGAATGACTGTTTAAAGTATGTGCGCAACGTCTCGGCTACACATGTCTGTCTGTCTGTCTGTCTCTGTCTCTGTCTCGTCTGTCTTTCTTCTGTCTTCTCTCTCTCTCTTCTCTCTCTCTCTCTCTCTCCTTCTCTCTCTCCTCTCTCTCCCTCCAATTCCTCCCTCCACCCTCTCTCTCTCTCTTCCTCTCTCCCTCATTAAAACATTCGAGTTCGAGTTCTTTCTTTCGAGTTTTTTTATTCTCTCTCTCTCTCTCTCTCTCTCTCTCTCTTCTCCTCTCTCATCTCTCTCCTCTCTCTCTCTCTCTTCTCTCCTCTCTCTCTCTCTCTCTCTCTCTCTCTCTCTCTCTCTCTCTCTCTCTCTCTCTCTCTCTCTCTCTCTCTCTCTCTCTCTCCCTCTCCTCTCTCTCTCTCTCTCGTCATGTTGTATTTCTCTTTATCTATCTTGTTTCAGCCAAACCTCATTTTACAAAATGTCACAGACTTTATCGAAGTTGAATATCAAATCTCTCTCTCTCTCTCTCTCTCTCTCTCTCTCTCTCTCTCTCTCTCTCTCTCTCTCTCTCTCTCTCTCTTCTCTCTCGTTCTCTTCTGTCTCTCTCTCTCTCTCTATCTATCTCTATCTCTCTCTTTCTCTCTCCTATATCTCTCTCCCTCTTTTTTATCTCTCTATCTCTCTCTCTCTCCCTCTCTCTTCCCTTTCCCTTTCTTTCTTTTTTTCTCTATCACATTTGTCACTTTGTTGTTTTTTCTCTTTATCTATCTTCCTCTCATTTCAGCCAAACCTCATTATACAAAATGTCACAAAGTTTACCGAAGCTGAATGTCCAAAAGCTAATACTTCCGGTCATTCCCTTCTAAAACATTATGATTCCATGTGATAGATGGAAATGAAATAAGAGGAGACGGCGTGGTAAGAGGGGGGGGGGGGGGTAGGTTAACAAAAAAGTAAGGAGGAGAGGAGAGGGGGAGAGAGAAAGGACAGACAGACAGACGGAGATACAGTGAGAGGGATAAGAGGAAGAACAAGAACAATAAAGACAAAAAAAGTAGGAATGCAAGAAGAAATGCGATGAAGAAGAAGAATGCGAAGAAGAAGAATGCGAAGAAGAAGCGCGAAGAAGAAGAAGAATGCGAATAAGAAGAATGCGAAGAAGAAGAAGAGTGCAAAGAGGTTGCGAAAAGAATGCGAAGAAAAGAATGCGAAGAAAAAGAATGCGAAGAAGAAGAAGAATGCAAAGAAGAGTGCGAAGAAGAATGCGAAGAAGAATGCGAAGAAGAAGAACCACCACACCACCACCACCACCCACCATCACCACCAACACCAACAACAACAACAACGAGAAGAACAATAACAAGAAGAACAATAACAAGAAGAACAAGAACAAGAAAAAGAAGAGGAAGGAGGAGGAGCAAGAAGATGAAGAAGAAGGACAACGACAACAGCAACACCACCACCACCGCCAACAACAGCAACAACAACAACACAGTAACAACAAGATCAAGAAGAAATGCATGGATGTTTATTCGGTATCCTATTAATCACGAACACATGTAGTACCTATACTCTAACCTGTAGCTTGGATTCATCATCTGTCTGTTTCCCCCTTTCCTTCCACGTACGTTCTCATTCTGTTTCTCTTCAGGTTTCTCTGGAGTTCTCGACTTTGACTTGACTTAACTTTGCTTATCTTTGTCACCCCCCTACCCCCCTCCCTTCCCCTTCCCCTTTCCTCTTCTTCGCAGTCTTCTGACTGTGTGTTCTTCTTTGTATTCTTTTTCTTCTTCTTCTTCGCATTTTCCTTTGTAATTTCTTCTTTGCATTCTTCATGACATTCAGCATGACATAGATACGACATGGAAGCAGATCTGTGAACTGTACACCGAGAGCAGCAAGGACAACATCGGCCATCAAAAGAAGAAGACCAACAATGACTGGATCCAACAAGAGACCCTCGATGCCATCAAAGAAAGAAGTGAGACCAAGAAGAGACTTCTACAAGTAAAGTCTCCACGGCTACGAGAGAGGCAGGAAGATTTTGTACCAAAAAGTAAATCCCCGCACAGAGAAAGTGGAAGAGGACTGGAAAAGGCCGCGCGCCGGAACAAAAGAAATCACCAAGAAAGTATGCAACAAATTTAAGAGGAGCGTGGGGGAAACAATCAGGGACAGAAAAGGGGGAAACTTTACAACAGAAAAGAGCAAGAAGAAAGATGGGCTGAACATTCCAGGAAGTTCTCAACCACCACCACCTGACAGACAGCCGACATCCCAGAAGCTACAAAAGACTTAACATTGATGTAAACCCCCCCAAAAAAGGGAAAAGAGATAGTGGCTGCCATCAAGACCCTCAAGAACGGCAAGTCCCCAAAGGCCAGGACAACCTTGGTGCCGAACTATTCAAGGCAGATTCTAAAACTAGCAGCTGACTTACTGCAACCACTGTTCACAGCTGCAGGGAAAGAACGAGAAAGTACCTGATGATTGGAAGGGATGTAGTCAAAATCCCCAAGAAAGGAACCCTGAGCACTGCAAAACTGGAGGGGAATCACTCTTTTGTCTGTGCAAAGCAAGATACTGGCCAGGTCATCATCAGAAGAATATCAGACGCTGTGGACGGTGCTTTGTGGAAGGAACAAGCAGGGTTCAGAAGCAACGAAGGATGTATAGACCAGATAATTCACGCTCAGAAACATCATCGAACGTGCACAGAGTGGCAAAGACAACTGTTTGTGAATTTTGTGGACTTCGAAAAGCATTTGACAGCATACACAGAGACAGCCTTTGGAGTATCCTTTGACACTATGGCATCCCATCGAAACTGGTACACCTTATCAAAAGCTTCTATGACAATTTCAGATGCTCTGTGGGCCAAGCAACATGTCTTCGAAGTCAAGACTGGGGTAAGACAAGGATGTGTGATGTCAGCAGTCTCCCTTTAAAACTGGCCATTGATTTGGGTGAAAGAGGAAGACGACAGAAGACACCCCAAGAGGGATTCCTGGAGCCTGTTCTCAACACTAGACGACCTTGACTTTGCGGATGACCTGGCGCTGCTGTCCCACACACACCAAATATCCAGGAGAAAACCAGCAGATCCAAACATTGTGGACAGCAAGTGGGGCTTCGTATTAGCACCAAGAAAACAGAGACAATGTCGCTCAATGTGAACACACCAGCCCCTGTGAAAGTGAATGGAACTGACTGCGCCAGACAGACAAGTTCACATACCTTGGCAGCAGCATCAAACCAGAGGGCGGCACAAAAAGACATCCACAAAAAGACTGGGCAAGGCCAGGAAAGTGTTTAGGGAGATGAAATATCTGGAGATCAACTCAGTACAGCACCAACACCAAGCTAAGCTATACCAGAGCTGTGGTTGTGCCTACGTCCTGTACGGTTTGAGTGCTTGAGGATGACGGAAGTGGGTCTTACCAAACTTCGATCCTTCCACACCATATGCCTCGAAAATTCTCCGGATCTTTTGGCCAAAAAAGAAGACCTACTACGGAGATGCAGGCAAGAAGACATGGGAACCATCATCACCAGACGACGTTTGAAGTGGATTGGCACATCCTCCGAAGATACCCCAGTCAATCACAAGAATCAGCATTTGCCTGTGACCCAAGAAGGAGAAAGAAAGGAAGACCAAAAGACGTAGAAAGTGAGATGAAGGCCATAGCTTGCATCTGTGGACAGTGACTATTTCCCAGGATAGCCCAGTGAAGCGCTTTGTTTGCTGCCGCTACACACCCTGGTTTAATTGCTATAATGATGATGACGATTTCTCTTTTGTATCTATTTATATTCTTCTGTTTTTTCTTTTCTTGATTTTTCTTCTTTGCATTTGTCTTTGCTATTTTATTTTCTCCCGGTTTCTTCTGTCTTCTCATTTTTTCTATTCTTCTCTTCATTCTTCTTCTTCTTCTGCTTCTTCTTCTGCTCCTCTTCTTCTGCTTCTCTTCATCTTCTTCTTCTTCCTTTCTTCTTCTTCTCTTCTTCTTCTTTTTTCTCTCTCTTCTTCTTCTTCTTCTTCTTCTTCTTCTTCTTCTTCTTCTTCTTCTCTTCTTCTTCTTCTTCTATCTCTTCTTCTTTTTTCTTTCTTTCTTCTTTCTTCTTCTTCTTCTTCTTTCTTTTTTTTCTTCTCGCATTCTTCTCGCATTCTTCTCGCATTCTTCTTCTTCTTTCATTTCTTTCTATTTTTTTTTTCGTCTTTCTTCTCATTCTTCTTCTATTTTTCTTTGAATTTGCCTTCTTACATTCTTCTTCTTCACATTATTGTCCCTATCGCCTCATTCTTCTCCACATTTTCTTCTGCGCATTCTTCTTTGCATTTTTTTTTCCTTCGTTGATTTCCTCTTTGTATTATTATTCTAAATTGTGGCATTCCTGTTTTGCATCGTCTTCAAATGTTTCTTCAAAATCCTTCTTCAGATATGTGTGACTCCCTCGATTCTTGAAACTCGTTTTTAATTCTTCTTCTTGAAAGTATTTCTTCTACATCATTCGTTTTTGTTTAACTCTCTATTCAGTTTCTTTTTTAAAAAAACTTCGTTTTTTTTATTCTTCTCCTTTTGCGCACTTTTTTAGTCTCGAAATGAGTGGCTCCGTGAAATGAAATTGTTCCCAGATCTGTCTCCCAAGTGACAATGAAAATCACTACTGTCCTCTGGAAAACTTGCTTTTTTTAGACCCAGTGTCCATCTGTTTGGAAAATTAAACAAAACAGACAGACGACCAGGAGACAGAACAAGAACAGAGGGCAGAGAGAGAAGGGGGGGGGAGAGACAGACAGCGAGACAAAAGGGGCAAAGGGGGGAGGGGGGGGAGAGAGAGACAGAGATGAGAAAAAAAGAGAAGAGAGAGAGAGAGAAGAGAGAGAAAAGAAGAGAGAAGAAATTTTATTGATGAGGGTAATAGAATAAGTAGAGATTTTTTTGTTTTTTTTTGCATTCGCCCCCCAAGAAAAAGCAAATACGCAACAGACACATATTAAGCAAAGTGAAACGTAATCACATAGTAAAAACATGGGACAATGACAATGACAATGCCAAATATTTAAATTGTCTAAGCTTTTAAAAGCCCTTAAACAAGGGGATAAAAAATAAAAATTCAAAGTACGAAAAAACCCAATTTAATTTCCTCACTAGGGAGAGAAGGGGGGAAAGAGAGGGGGGGAGAGGCCAACAGAAAACGACAGGCAACAGAAAACGAACAACAGACAGTAACATGTAATACAGCCCCCCCAAAAAGATAGGGGGAAGAACAAAAGTGATCACGCGGAAAGCGGTTTTAGAGAGACAGACGACACAGAGAACAGAGGCATAAGAGAGGAGAGATAGAGGACGGGGAGCTAAAAAGGGAAAAAAGAGGAGTAAGGGAAGAAGAGAGAGGGGAGAAGAGAGAGAGAGAGAGGGGAGAAGAGAGAAGAGAGAGAGGGGGGATAGAGAGAGAGAGAGAGAGAGGGGGGGAGAGAGAGAGGAGAGAGGGGAGAGAGAGAAGAAGAGAGAGAAGGGGGGAGAGAGAGAGGGGAGAGGAGAGAGAGGAGAGATAGAGAAGAGAGAAGAGAGAAAAGATAAAAGGAGGAGAGAGAGAGAGAGAGAGAGAGAGGGGAAAACGGAAAGCAATAAAGTGGAGACAAAACAAATCCCAAACAGCTCCAATAAAGGGGGGAACCTCATTGACAGACGGGGGTCCTAAAGAAACGCACAGAAACACTTCAATCGCAAACCCCCCAAAACCAAAAAAAACCTTTTCTTTCTGTTCTAAAAGAATGAATGAAAAATAATAAAAAATCGCTAAGAAAAAAAGAAAATGCAAAAAAGCAAAAAAAGGAGCAATTAATTCAGCAGCTAAATTTCATTGTCCACTCACCCAAAAATCACCGGCGGTATACAATCGCTGTGTTTCGGGTTTTTTGTGGTTTTGTTGTTGTTTTGTTGTTGTTTTTGGGGTTGGCACGAAAAGGGGAAAAGGTTTTTTTTGGACCGTCTAGATTCCAAAGGGAACAAACTGTATTCAGCATACTTGTGGGAAACAAGTTGTAAGGACAGAAGACAAAACAAAAGCGAAAATAACTGCAACAACCCCCACGAGGACAATGATGATTATCATGATGACAACGACGTGACGAAAAAAACGCGACGACGACGCGACGAGATGATGTGTGAGATGATGATGATGATATAGATATGATGATGAAACGAAGACAAAACGGGAGATGAAACGCAATTGTAATGATGACGATGGGATCTATTTTAAAAAATCTTTCGCGCTGATTTATCTTTTCGGGGAATGTGGATCTGGAAGAAAATGTTCCCCCTGTTCACTTTCGCATAAAACAAAGTAACGACTTAAACACAGAATGGTCATCTATTGTTTCACCTTTAGCCCCACATGTGTCAGAGTGTAACTATGTGTTTAGTATATGATAGGATTGGCGAACGAATTAGTTTGGGTTTCCCCGTGTTTAGTTGCATCGTCTTTTCTTCCTGATGTTACCAACCCTGCCTATTATATCTTTGCCTGGAGTTAAAAGTTTTTCTCCCGGGAAAGATGGTTTTGCTTTTTCCCTTGTTTACCTTTTAGTTTTTCCATTCACATTTTCTGTTGTTTTTTTAGTTTTGTTTTGTTTTTTTTTTTTGGAGGGTGACAGGGTAGTTTTTTCTTCTTGTTTTGTTTATGTTTATTTTTACGTTTTGGTTTGGTTTTTCCATTGTTTAGGGCACGGATTGTTGGGTTTTTTTTTTTTCAGAGAAGTTTGTATAACAATTTTATTTTCATGTGATTTTTTTTTGATTGCTGGGGCAAAAATACAAATTAGTAGAACACGGCCTCAAATTGACAAGTTTCGAAAAAGGGAAAAAAATTCATGTACAACAGGATTTGAACTCAGAACTTTCGTTGTTTTATTAAGACTTTTCCCTAACACTAAACCACTGATCAAAATGATTTTGGGACAACTGTGCTATAGGAACTAGCCATGATTTTTCTCTTTCTCTCTTTCCCCCTCTCTCTTCCCCCTCTCTCTCCCCCTTTTCTCTCTCTCTCTCTCTCTCTCTCTCTCCCCCTCTCAGATCTCAGAGTGTACTGTAGAATAATCTGTTCTCCTTCAGATAAAAAGACAAATTAATTATATCAATAGGGGCCTGAACACTCGCACACCTGGGCCCCGACTTCAACCATGCTTTGTTTGCAAAACTGTAACTCATTGCCACACTAATGAAGGTGGTTCTGTGTCTGTTCGTGCGTGCGTGCGTGTGTGTGTTTGTGGGGTGGGGTGGGGGGCTGATTACTGACAGCACCTGCTCCCAGACTGAATATTACTGAGCAATTGGAAGTAGGGCATGGGGAAATCCTGGGCAGACAAGGAACCTTGTTTTGACAGGCGTGTGAAGGTTATGCAAAAGAAAGGGAGGTGGAGGTTGTGTCAAAAAAAGGGAGGTAAACGGTGTGCAAAAGATAAAGGCAGGTAGAGGTTGTGAAATTTAGGGGTTGATTAACATTATACAAAATAAGGGAGATGGAGGTTGTGCCAAAAAAAAGGAAGGTGCACTTTGTGCAAAATAAACAAAATTGAAGGTTAAAATGTTGTGGAAAGAAAGTGGGATGGAGGTTGTGCAAAATAAAGCGGATGGGTGAAGGTTTTGCAAAATAAAGGAAGGTGAAGTTTGTAATGAAAAAAACACGCTAAGGGAATGTTGTGCAGATGAAGGGAGATGAGGGCTGTGCAAAAGAAAGGTGACGGTTATGCAAAATAAAGAGAGATGATGGTTGTACAAACTAAAGGGAGGTAACGGTTGTACAAAATAAAGGGAGATGGGAGTTGTGCAAAGTAAAGGGAGGTAAAGGTTGTGCAAAATAAAGGGAGGTAAAGGTTGTGCAAAATAAAGGGAGATAGAGAGAGGGGGAGGGAAGGGAAAGGCAGAGATGGTGAAACAATGCTTTATTACTATTTACACTACCAACACAATCACAAAAGGCACCAATTAGCATCAGTACTGCCTACATTACCTAAAAGTTCTTCAAATAAGGTTATAAAAGGATATCCCACTCGCCCATCCATCTTGCACACATGTTAAGAAACCATTCCACTTTTCAGAAGAGTCGGCCACTGCAGGCTGGTAGGAATGGAAGACACAATCTGAAAATAAAGGCATACACGCTGGTGTTGTGTTTAGACATCATCCCCGAAGTCAGAATGCGGCTACCTTGATGATTGGCAAACAGTTGTATATGCCAACCCTCACCATTGGTAAATCTGTGTGCTCTAGCCGAGGAACAGCGCGCGCGCACGTGCACACATCAAACACACACACACACACACACTCACTCTCTCTCTCTCTCTCTCTCTCTCTCCACCTCTCTCTCTCTCTCTCTACTTACATACATCCACACACAAACGCACACACATACACACACCTCAAGCATACACGCACGCGTACACACACATACACCGAGGAACACTCTTTCTTTCTCTCTCTCTCTCTCTCTCTCTCTCTCTCTCTCATCTCTGCTCTCTCTCTCTCTCTCTCTCTCTCTCTCTCTCTCTCTCTCTCTCTCTCTCTTTACCTGTCTCTCTTCTCTCTCACACACACACACACGCGCGCGCGCGCGCGCGGCGCACGCACGAACGCACGCACGTACACACAGACACACACGCATAACAGCGGAACGCTTAGAAATCAAATAATCCAATGAAACCCGAAATACAAACAAAAAACCCTTAAAACATAACAAACGACAACAACACTAATAGTGCAGCAAAAAACAAGAAAACAGAACCACAGACAGACAGACATACAGACACAAGAAGAGCAACACATACCTACAAACGCTCAGTAAAAGAATAATATAACAAAATAAATTATACAATCGCACATTCTCCCTCTAAATTTTAACAAAAACAGCAAACAAATATACACAAGGACAAGTTTAAAAGGAAAAGAGAAAAAAAAAAAATAAAACAAAAAAGAAAACCCGAAAGGGAAAAAAAGGTAAGCAAGCGAACAGATGGGACACAAAAAAAGACAAAGAGCCCAAACAAGGGGATTGGACAGACAATCCCAAAGCCAAACAAACAAAAAAAATTTTGTGAAATATATCTGGATGTTTAAAAAACAACAAAAACCCGAAAAAAAAGCAAAGACGTGCGAAGCATAAGTAAAATAAATAATTAATTTTTTTTTTTCCTCCTAGAGTTTTTTTTTGTTTGGTTTTGTTTTGTTTTTTTAAATTTTTGTTTTTTCTGTTTTTTTTTTTTTCCCTTTGCTCTGTTTTTTCCCTTGCTTTTTTTTTGTGTTGGACTCGCCGGGAGCAGGAAGAGTGGAGCAAGGCAGAAAATAAGGGGTGAAGAAACAATTCAGCGGGGAAAAAAAAGTAAAGTAATCTGGGGTGGTCAGTATTGCAACTGAAACTCCTCTCGCTTTCCTCTTTATCTTTCGCTGGGCTCTCTCTCTTCTTTCTTCTCTAATTCTATCTCCTCTCTCTCTCTCTCCCCTCTCTCTCTCTCTCTCTCTTTCCCCCTTCTTCTCTCTACCCCCTCTTTCCTCTCTCTCCCCCCCCCTCTTCCCCCTCTTTTTTCTACCCCCCCCCCCCCTTCTCTCTATCTCCTCTCTCTCTCGTCCGGTTAAGTCATAGTAAAATCCTGATGAAGGTTTCATATTTTTTAAATTTTTTCAAAAACTTTTTGGATTGCCCTGTCTTAATTTTTTAATAGTGCCCTATTTCAAATCTTATAATTATTAAAACCAAGTATGTGAAACCATTTAAACAATTTTGTAGATGTTTTTTCTTTATGACTTATTAAGTTTTTTTGTGCTATTTTTTCTTGGCTTATTTTGTTGTTCTTGTTCTTGTTGTTGTTGTTTGCTGTTTTTCCCCTTTTTTATCATCTTTTTTTGGTTTTGGTTTTTTCTTCTCTTTTGTTTGTTTTTGTTTTTTGGTTTCGGTTTTTTGGGGGGGGGGGAGGGGGGGTATTTTTAGGATTTTCTTTTTTTTGCTTGCTTTGGGGGGGGGGGGGGGGTGTTGGGGGGGGGGGGGGGTTGGGTTGGGGGGGGGGAGGGTTGTTGGGGGGGAGCTGTTTTTAAAAGGGTTATTTTCCCCCTTTTTTTTATTGTGAGACTGTTAAGTATTTTGGGGTTTTATTATTAAGATGTATCCCCAACGGGCGGGGGATGGATGTAAAAAGGGACCCGGGGGTGCTTATTCATTACCTCGAAAAAAAAAGAAAAATTTTTATTGTTTTTCTCTCTCTTGGGGCAGCAGCATACAGGGGGTTTAAATTAAAAAAAACAAAGTGTGCTTTATTCATTATCCCCCGAAAAAAAAAGAAATTTTTCATTGTCATTGTCCCCCTCTCTCTTTTCTTTCTTTTTAAACCCCCCTCTCTCTTCATTCTTTCTCCCCCATCTCTTTTCTATTTTTTTTTCTTAGGGGGTAAAATTTTAAAGTTTTGGGCCCCGGGGGGTTTTTTAATGTTAGGGTTTTAAGTTTACAATAATTTGGTTCGGTTTTTTTTTTTCTTTTTTCTTTTTTTTTTTTCCCCCTTTTTTGAAAAAAAATTTGAGGGGAAGAAAAAATTAAAATTTTAAAATAAGGGGTTTATGTGGTTGGGGAGATGACCCCCAACCCCCCACGCGGGTGGGATGTATTTTGTTAATTTTTTTTTTCTTTTCTTTTTTTTTTTTTTCTTTCCCGGGTTTCTCTTTGTTTAATTTCCCCCTTTTTTAAAATCCCCCTTTTGGCAAGTTTCTTCTTTTTTTTCCCCTTCTTTTCTCTTTTTCTTTTCTCCTTTTTTTATTTTTTGTTAGATTATAAATTTTTGGAATAATTGGGGTTTGTTTAGATGAATTTTGTGAAAAAACAGAGACTGTCATAAAGGGGAATTTTTTTTCCAATTTTTTTTTTCCGGTTCTCGCTTTTCACAAAACTTTGTTCAAATTTTTTAAATTTTTTAATTTTTTTATTTGCCCCGGTTTTTGTTTTAAACCCCCCCTTAATATTTTAAAAGTACTTGATTAAAAAAATACTTTTCTAAATTTTAAAAAAATTTAAATTTATTTTTTTTTTTAATTAATTTTTTTTAGGAAAAAAAAAATAATTTTTTGGATGAGACGATAAAATAAGGCCCCGTTTTTGAAAAGGGATTCAGATCACTTTTAAAAGGGAAAACCACCAAAAAAGCGAGTGCCCCCCTTTAAAAAAAAACAAAAAAACCCTGCTAAAAGAACCATATTTTTTATTCAGAAACAAATGCAGCTTTCAAAACCGAAACAATTTTTAAAAACTATGGGTTGGCGCTGTTTTTTGTGGGGGGACCTTTTTTATGGAAGGAGGGGGGAAAAACCCAAAAAGGCTTTTCAGAGAAGAAATTTCTGTCCCTAAAAAAGCAGTAATTACCAATTCCCGTTTTACTGCGGTAAGTCTTTTTTAAACTGGTTGGGAAACAAATGGCTGGTTGGGAAGTCAAAAAGGCTTTTTTGGGAAGTCAAATACTGGTTGGGAAATCAAAAAGGGTGGTTGGGAAGTCAAAAGGCTGGTTTTGGGAAAATCAAATGGTGGTTTGGGGGGTCAAATGGGTGGTTGGGAAATCCCAAAAGGGTGGGTTGGGGGGTCAAAAAGGCCCTTTTTTCCCTTTTTGGGAACTCACCGGGAAAATACGGGCTCTGGGGCCCGCGCCTTCACGCGTAAAACGAATCATCAGGGCTGGACAAACAAAAACGCCTGTGAGGGAACAAAATGATCCCTTAAATCTGAAAAATTAATTCTGCTGTAGTAGCAACACTGATCCTTCAGTCTGATAATTAATTCTGCTGTAGTGAACAACACCTGATCCTTCCCAGTCTGATAATTTAATTCTGCTGTAGGGGAACAACACCTGATCCTTCAGTCTGATAATTATTCTGCTGTAGTGAGCAAAAAACCTGATCCTTCAGTCTGATAATTAATTCGGGCTGTAGTGACAACACTGACCCTTCAGTCTGAAAATTTTAATTCTGCTGTAGTGAACAAAACCTGATCATCCAGTCTGATATTTAATTCTGCTGTAGTGAACCAAGGTCTGCGTGCTGAAGTAACGACGGCGCTTTCCGCTTCAGACACTGGCATTGTGTCTGTCTAGGAAGTCGCTGTGATATCTTTAAGTGTGCTGTCTGGAGATGTTTAACGTGTGTAATTGATGAACACTGGTAGAGACCTAATTCCTAGAACTCTAAAGACTAGAGGTTTCAAGTTTTTATTTTTTTTTGAAAACGAGAACATCAGAAAGAAAAACGGTTTATCTCTGTGTGTGTGTGTGTGTTGTGTGTGTGTGTGTGTGTGTGTGTGTGTGTGTGTGTGTGTGTGTGTGTGTGTGTGTGTGTGTGTGTGTGTGTGTGTGTGTGTGTGTGTGTGTGTGTTGTTCTGTAAAAAACAAACAGAACCAAGAACAGTTGTATCAACAAGTCAATTCAGCTTTTAAACCACTGTTAAACTTGTTTTAAGGCGTTGTATATCAAATCATCAACAACAATGTGTGTATGAATATGTCTCTGAGAGAGAGAGAGAGAGATGGGGGAGGGTGTGTGTGTGTGTGTGTGTGTGTGTGTGTGTGTGTGTGTGTGTGGTGTGTGTGTGTGTGGGGTGTGTGTGAGTGTGTGGTGGAGAGTGAGTGCGTGTGTGTGTGTTTGTGTGTTGTGTGTGTGTGTGTGTGTGTGTGTGTGTGTGTGTGTGTGTGTGTGTGTGTGTGTGCATAGTTTTATATAAAGTACGGGTAAAAGAATAAATGAGAGCTGTGATGGGTGAATGGAAATCAGAGTGTTGCCCACTTTTTTATCAGAAGTTTTCGTCATGTTTTTCACTTTAATGTAGAGTTACTTGTACTTGTGTTGTTTGTATTGATTGTGCTGATGATGTGCTACGTGAGGTGCGTTTGAACGATTGTTGTGTTGTGGTTTAACTTTGCTACTCTTAACCTGAACACGTGTGAGCGTGCGTGCGTGCGCGCATGCGTGCGTTTGCGCGTTGTGTTGTGTGTGTGTGGTGTGTGTGTGTGTGTTGTGTGTGTGTGTGTGTGTGTGTGGGGTGTGTGTGTTAGGTGTGTGTGTGTGTGTTGTTTGGGGGGGGGGGGGGTTGGGGGTGTGTGTGGGGCGTAGATTTTTTTTTTCGTTTTTTTAAAATGTTGTAATTTTAAAACGCCCCCAAAATTTCCTGTTAAAGCATTAAATATTCTTGAGTCTTGAGTTAGAAACTATAAATGCGGCTCTCAATCTGTCTGGTAGTTTTCCCCCCAGCTGCGAATATTCTTTACAGCTTCCTTTTCAAAGGTAAAAAAATTATTTTTTTTTTTTTTCCCTTTATTCTTTGTTAAAAAAAGGCATTAATTTATATGTTCTACTTTTGGGAAAAAAAGTGTCTAAATTTCCAGATTACTCGAAAAGTTTAAAGAAGCGTTATTCAATTTTAAACAGACCTCCTTTGTCCTGTAAAACAGAAGGTAGCCGTTTTTTTCTTTTTAAGCATTGTTGCCCTTTTCCCTTTTCTTTTTCCCCTGACATAGTACCCCCCAAGACAGTACGGGGGATGCTGGGTAGTGCCTGGGGCTATTGATTTCCCCTTTGGGTTTCTTAAAGGAAATGTTTAAAAAATCACAAAAAAAAGTCGGGCCGCTAAATTTCTTTTTCCAAAAAGGGTATACAGGGGTTTTATGCTGTATTTGCAAAAGAAAAGCTCAGATTTGAAATAGCCTTTCAGCATCTTTCCATTGTTTAAAAGTCCCTTTTCGGGGGGAAAAGGTTGGGCTCAAAAAGCACGTATTTCTATTGTTAACTGGCTGCCAGCTCCCGCCCGGATACCTTGGAACACTATGAAGACGACCAGTTGTCTTTTTGGGTGGTCTTTCAACGTTTTCTTTGGCTTGCCTGTGTTAAAAACTGCCAACCCGTGGGAAAACAAATTTCTCTCTCTCTCTTTTCCTTTTCTCTCTCTTCTCTCTTCTCTCTCTCTCTCTCCTCTCTCTCTCCTCTCTCTCTTCTCCCTCTCTCTCTCTCTCACCCACACCACAAACACAACACAACATACGCACGAGGCGCCGCACAAGCATACACACACAAATTTTCTCAAAAATATTTCTGTTAAGGTACGTGGAAAAGGATTTCTGAAAACAGTCACACATACTTACACAAAGGTTTATTTTTGGGGCGTATGCCATACCTTAAAAAAATAGAAAAAGGTTGCTGCCTGTGCATTTGAAAAGAGAAGGAAATGGGGAACAAACGGGGAACAGGAAATTAAAAAACAAGATGAGGCAGGGGGGTATTCAATCCCCCCCGAGGGGGGCCCCACGTTGTTGGGGTTTTTTAAATGTAAGTGTAAAAGTGTGGTGTAGGGGGGGTGGGGGGCGCGTGATAAAACATACACTACATACAACAACAACTGCATTTATCTTGCAAACTACATGCAAACTAAAAACATACACGAAAAGAAACAGAAACAAAGCAGACCCTTACCTCATTTTACCCTATCCAAAAATCCCCTTTAAACCCATACCAGCATTGAAGCCTCCCTTTGGGGAAATGCCTGCCCTTTCCCTAAGATTAGGGGCTTGATCTTAACATTTTATTTGAACAAAAAGAGGAAAAATCACGTACATTTGCTGCGCAGGTTCCCGAAAGTGGCATGCGTG
>JAQIHA010002019.1:0-10009 GCA_028751875.1 Rapana venosa | reverse complement strand
TGGGGAGGGGCTGCAGGGAGGGGGGCTCTCAGAGGGGGAGGGGCACAAGGGGGGGGGGGCTGCTACAGAGGGAGGGGGCTCTACAAGGAGGAGGGGGCTGCTAAAAGGCCTTCAGAGGGGGGGAGGCTCACAGAGGAGGGGGGCGCTACAGAGGGAGGGAGGGCTGCTACAGAGGGAGGGCTGCCACAGAGGGAGGGAGGGCTGCTACAGAGGGAGGGAGGGCTGCTACAGAGGGAGGGAGGGCTGCTACAGAGGGAGGGCTACCTCTTGCCTGCAGTGGATGATGGACAAGGTGTTCATGCAGAGGGTGTCAAGAGCGCACAAGATGTTGTGCTGTCTGTGTTCACTCCCGGGATTTAGAATTATTTCTTCTTCGAAACATCTGTAGGGGAGTGGTGTCAACTCCAGGAAAAGTCCTCTGGATTGCAATATTTTGCTGCAATTTTGGGGGGGGGGGGGGGGGGTTGTTTCTCGGCAAGTGTTTGTACCCACCATTAACTAGGTAGCCGCATTCCAAAATCCGGGATGGTGTCTAAACACGACATCTGTGTACATGACTTTTGTTGGCCTTTTAAAAACAAAATTGTCTTCTGTTTCTACCCGTACACAATGGCCTACTCTTCCGAAGGGCCGAACGGGTTTCTAAAGCGTGTGCAAGATGTTCTGCGAGTGTTCCGCACACTGGGCCTCAGTTTAAAGTCTTACCCGAAGAATTTTTGGGGAGTGGAGTCAGTGCTGATGTTAACTCCAGAATCACACCGTCACGGTCACCGATCCCTCAGATCCCGAATCTTTTGGGGCGCCTTCGAAGCTTTGTCACGTGCAACCACCTTTCTCCAGTCCTCGCGTCTCTCAGCCGCCCTCAGGGTGTCTCTCAGCTCCATGTCTGTCCCCTCTCGAATGTTGTCCTCCCATCTCTTCCTTTGTCTGCTTCTTCTTCTTCCTCCTCCCCTCACTGTGCCTTGTAGGATTGTTTTAGCAAGACCAGAGGAGCGTGTGACGTGACCAAACCACTTCAGTTTTCTCCAGAGTCAACTCCCTGAACTGTCTCGATGGTGTATCACCTTGTCGTGGTGGGATGGCTTGCGTGCTTCAATGACCCCCAGAGCTATGTGGGCGGGGGCTTCGGCCTCTGGCAGGTTCAACCATGCTCAACAGGTCTGGGGGGGAGGTAAAGGTAAAGGTAAAGGTGTCCCATAACCTATAAGGTCGTAGGGGAGCGAGGCGTCAGAGACCTCACTTTTCTAGGGCCAGCGTATTGAGGGCGGCGCCCATCTCCTCTCCCTCGCTGCTTTACCTTCCCTGACCCTAAAGAGGACAGGTACCCATTTACAGCTGGGTGAACTGGGGGAACTGCACTGAAGCCAAGGCGCACAAACGGTCACCCATCCAAGTGGTAACCACGCTCGACGCTGCTTAACTTGGCTGGGGGAAAGCGAGTGCTCCGACCACTGGGGGGGAGGAGCCAGACTAAACGATGCACCCTGGTCCTCCATGTTGGGGGTTGTGCATTGGGCTAACGACCCATTCACTTAAAAACCACTCTGTTACTGAAACTGCAACAACACCTCTTACGAGCGACATGGTTGGGGAAGAGTCCTCTCTGGTAGAGCCTATGACGTGTGCTGGTGAAAGCCTTTGGGAAGCCAGTGCACCGACAACTCTTTTAACAACCAAGTCAACAACCAGGATAGGGACCTGGAACATCAGAACCCTGTACGAAACCGGTAAAACAGCACAGGTGAGTAGAGAAATACACAGGTACAACCTAAAGATCCTTGGCCTGTGCGAGACCAGATGGAATGGAACCGGGCAGACAAAGCTTGCGAGTGGAGACACTATCATCTACTCTAGACAGGAAGAAGGCCAGCCCCACACACATGGAGTAGCGCTGCTGATGAGACCTGAAGCAACGCAAGCACTGCTGTCCTGGGAACCAGTGTCACCACGGATCCTCACAGCACGTTTCAACTCAAAAGGCAGAAAGGTTACCATCGTTCAGTGCTACGCTCCAACAAATACAGCAGAGTTAGAAGATAAAGAAAACTTCTTCGAACAAGTCCAGACCATCATGGACAAAGCACCAAAGAGGGACCTAAAAATACTAATGGGAGACATGAATGCCAAAGTGGGGACAGACAACACAAACAGAGAACTGATCATGGGCAGACATGGCACTGGAGAACAAAATGAAAACGGAGAACTTTTAACAGAATTTTGCATGTTTAACGACCTGGTCATTGGAGGCACCATCTTTCCTCACAAGAAAGTCCACAAGACCACATGGACTTCCCCCGATGGCAAGACAGAAAACCAGATTGACCACATCACCATCGGGCGAAAGTGGAGAAGGAGCCTGCATGATGTCAGGGTGAAACGTGGAGCAGATGCAGCATCAGACCATCATCTTGTTGTTGCCATCCTCAAGACCAAGCTCAAAGCCTACATCGACCGGGCAGGAAGACCATCACACAAGTTCAATGTGCAAAGCCTGAAGGAAAGAGAAAAAATAGAAGAATTCAGGCTCGAACTGAGGAACAACTTCAGTGTGCTTTCCCAGCTGCCAGAGGAAACAGTCGAAGAGCAATGGCAGAGTCTGCGTGAGACCTGGAAGACAACATGCCAAACAGTACTGGGAAAGAAAACAAGAAAATACAAGGAGTGGCTGACAACAGAAACATGGGCACTGATCACCGAGAGAAAACAGCTGAAAGATCAGATCAACCAAACACAAGATCAAAAAAGAAACAGGAACTGCAAGCATGCTACTGGGACAAAAACCGGGCAGTAAAGAAAAATGCAAGAAGAGACAAGAGAAAATTCATTGAGGAACTGACTCAGGAAGCAGAGACTGCAGCAGGCCAAAGAAATATGAAGAGACTGTACGAGATCACGAGAACTCTCTCAGGAAAAAACAACAAACCTAGCTGCCCTGTCAAAGATAAGAATGGCAATACCATTCCAGGTGAGGAGGACCAGAGAGCAAGATGGGCAGAGCACTTCAAAGAAACGCTCAACAGACCTGCACCACCCGTGCCGCCTGAAATCCTTGGCATCAACACCGGCCCCCCTACCAAGAATGAGATCACCAAAGCCATCAAGTCACTCAAATCAGGCAAAGCAGCAGGCCCAGACGGTATACCACCTGAAGCACTGAAGGCAGACATCCAATCTTCCACTGAAATGTTATACCCACTCCTATACAAGATCTGGGAGCAAGAGAGTGTACCAGAAGACTGGAAGAAAGGTCATCTCGTTAAGCTGCCAAAGAAAGGAGACCTGTCCTCCTGCAACAACTGGAGAGGAATCATGCTACTGTCCATCCCAGGGAAAGTACTGACAAGGATCATGCTAGACAGACTGAAGACAGCACTGGACAAGACACTTCGGGATGAACAGGCAGGCTTTAGGCAAGACAGATCATGCACAGATCAAATCGCCACAATGCGCATCACCATTGAGCAGTCCCTGGAGTGGCAGACCCCCTATATTCAGTCTTTGTCGACTTCCAGAAGGCATTTGACAGCGTCGACAGGATGCCATTTGGAAACTGATGCATCACTATGGCTTTCCACCAAAGTTCATCACCATCATCCAGCAGTCTATATGAAGATGCCACCTGTCAAGTCATCCATGAAGGAAACTGACAGAAGCCTTCTCCGTACAGACCTGTGTTCGTCAGGGCTGTCTGTTGTCGCCAACCATCTTCCTGTTGGTGGTTGACTGGATAATGTGCAAGCCACAGCAGGCAGGAGACCGTCATCAGTGGACCCTCATGAAGCAGCTGGAAGACCTGGACTTCGCAGACGACATCAGCCTTCTCTCCCACAGGCAACAAGACGCACAAGAGAAGCTTTGTCGTGTTGCTGACGAAGCTGAAAAGACTGGCCTCCAAATCAACATCGGGAAGACAGAGATCATGAGGGTGAACAACAAAACACATGACCCAGTGCGACTGCAGCAAGAAACCATCAAAGAAGTCAGCAAGTTTATTTACCTGGGCAGTGTCGTCAGTAAAGATGGGGGAACAGATGAAGACATCAAGTGCCGAATCAACAAAGCCCGTCACGCCTTCAACACCCTTTTCGGCCAATTTGGAGGTCAACAGCCCTCTCATTTCAAAATAAGCTTCGGATCTACAACACCAATGTCAAATCGGTCCTACTTTATGGCTCAGAAACCCGGCGGGTAACAAAAACCAACACCCACAAAACTCCAGTCTTTTACCAACAAATGACCTCAGGTACATCCTATACATCAGGTGGCCGGAAAGTCATACCCAACAAAAAACTGTGGGACGGGCCAGAAAAACCCCCCAATCAGCCCATCATTAAAACAAAGGAAGTGGGGATGGATCGGGCCATACACTCGGCAAGCCGCGTCCAAATGTCCCAGACAGGCCCTTGATGGATCCACAAGGGAAAGCGGAAATTTTGGCCCGCCCCAAAGCGCCTGGCGCAGAATGTTGACAAAGAAAGAAGGAGCCGGAAATGACAGGGCCGAGTGAAGAGGATCTCCCAAAACCGTGTTCGTTGGGGTGTTTTGTTGCACCCCTTTTTTCCCCCAAGGAACCAAGAGTTTAAGTCAAGTAAGTCAATCCCAAAAAAACAGGCCCCCCTCGCGGTGGCCGATCCCGGGCCTCAGACCCGAAAAAAACGTCAAGCCCAGTCCCCCCCCCCCCCCCCCCGCCCCCCCCCCCCTTTGCACCCGTTCGATGCATTCCCCTTGACTTTTCTGGAAGCTTGACTGTTCATTCAGTGGTCTTTTCACAAAGACCCCAGGTTTCAGATGACACCCAAATGCCTACACAACACCATATTATAATTAACAAGGTGTTTGTGTTGCGTTACTTGTATTGTTATTGTAATGTATTGTGTTCCCATTGTACTGGCCCTGTATTATTATACTGCATTGTTTTACTGCCATTGTATTGTGTTGTATTTTATTGGGTTTGTGCTGTATCTGTTGCATTGCATTGTATTGCTTTTATGACATTCAAACGCATTGACTGTATTTATTTTATTGCATTGGGGACTGTATGTAATTGCAATGTAATGTATTGTATTGTATGTTCTGTGTTGATTGTACTGATGTACTTGTAACTATACGTTTGGGCATTAATGTATTGAAATTCTACTGTGCTGTATGGGTCTGTATGTATTGGTGCTTTGGGCATTTACTGTCTGTATTGGCTTACGACTGAATTGTATTGTACTGTACTGTATGCATTGTACTGACGATTGTTCTTACGTTTTTGTACTGTACTGTTTTGTGTTGTACTGTACTGTACTGTATTGCTTGTACTGTATTGCATGGTACTGTATTGTATTTAATGTATGAATGAAATAACGTACTGTATTGAAATAGTACGTACTGTTTTGATTGAAATTTTGTACGTTTGCATTGCTGTACTGTATTGCATTGAAATGTATTGCATTGTATTATACTTTTACTGTATTGCTAGTACTGTACTGTATTGCATTGTACTGTATTGTATTGTATTTACTGTCTGTATTTACTGTATTGCATTGTACTGTACTGTATTGCATTGTCGATTGCATTTATTGCATTGTACTGATTGTTTTTGTATTGTACTTTTACTGATTTGCATAGTACTGTACTGTATTGCATTGTACTGTATTGTATTGTATTGTACTGTACTGTATTGCATAGTACTGTACTGTATTGCATTGTACTGTATTGTATTGTATTATACTGTACTGTATTGTACTGTATTGCATTGTACTGTACTGTATTGCATTGTACTGTATTGCATTGTATTATACTGTACTGTATTGCATAGTACTGTATTTGTATTGCATTGTACTGTATTGATTGTATTATTGTACTGTATTGTATGTATTGCTTTGCAATTGTACTGTATTGCATGTACTGTATTGAAAGGGTATTGCATTGAAACTGTATGTATTGATTGTACTGTATTGCTTGTACTGTACTTATTGCTTGTACTGTACTGTATTGTACTGTATTGCATTGTACTGTATTGTATGTATGCATTGTACTGTATTGTATTGTATTCTTGTACTGTATGTATTGTACTGTACTGTATTGCATTGTACTGTATTGTATTGTATTGTATTGCTTTGGTACTGTATTGTATTGTATTGTATTACTGTATTGACTGTACTGTATTGCATTGTATTTGTACTAATATTGCATGGTACTGTACGTTTGCATTGTACTGTATTGTACTGTATTGCATTGTACTGTACTATATTGCATGGTACTGTATTGTACTGTATTGCATTGTACTGTATTGTACTGTATTGCATTGCACTGTATTGTACTGTATTGCATAGTACTTTACTGTATTGCATTGTACTGTATTGTACTGTACTATATTGCATTGTACTGTATTGTACTGTACTATATTGCATTGTACTGTACTGTATTGCACTGTACTGTATGGCACTGTACTGTATTGTACTGTATTGCATTGTACTGCATGGCACTGTACTGTATTGTACTGTATTGCATTGTACTGTATGGCACTGTACTGTATTGTACTGTATTGCATTGTACTGTATGGCACTGTACTGTATTGTACTGTATTGCATTGTACTGTATGGCACTGTACTGTATTGTACTGTATTGCACTGTACTGTATTCTACTGTATTGCACTGTACTGTATTGCACTGTACTGTATTGCACTGTACTGTATTGTACTGTACTATATTGCATTGTACTGTACTATATTGCATTGTACTGTACTGTATTGTACTGTACTGTATTGTATTGTACTGTACTGTGCTATATTGTATTGTACTGTACTATATTGTATTGTACTGTATTGTATTGTACTTATTGCATTGTACTGTGCTGTATTGTATTGTACTGTATTGTATTGTACTTATTGCACTGTATTGTACTGTATTGTATTGTACTGTATTGTATTGTACTTATTGCACTGTATTGTACTGTATTGTATTGTACTTATTGCACTGTATTGTACTGTATTGTACCGTATTGCATTGTACTGTACTGTATTGTGCTGAACCGTACTGCATTGTACTGTACTTATTATATTGTACTGAATTGCATTGTATTGTACTGTATTGTGCTGTATTGCATTGTACTGTACTGTATTGTGTTGTACTGTGTTGCATTGTACTGTATTATTTTGTACTGTACTGTGTTGCATTGTACTGTATTGCATTGTACGGTATTGTGTTGTACGGTATTGTGTTGTACTGTATTGTGTTGTACTGTACTGTATTGCATTGTACTGTACTGTATTGTACTGTACTATATTGCATTGTAATGTATTGTACTGTACTGTATTATGTTGTACTGCATGATACTGTACTGTACTGTTTTGTATCTACTGTACTGTACCTGTATTGTATTTAATGCACAGTGGTTTGTGTGTGTGTGTGTGTGTGTTGTGCGTTTTGTGTTTGTGTGTGCGTGGTGTGGGTGTGTGCGTGCTTGTGTGTGCGCACGCGCATGCGTACGTGGAGAGATAGACCACGAAGAACTCAGACGATTAGTGTGACCCTGTTTGTTTGCTTGTTTGCTTGCACGCGCGCGCGCACACACACACATACACACACACATACACACTGCTACACAACACAGCTACAACAACAACAATAACAACAACTACTTCTACTACTACTACAACAACAATGTCAAGGTCAGAAAGCAAGTGTGTACTGCAGATGTTGAATTGTTGTCAGTGTCCCTCCTCCTAAATATCTGCCAAGGGAGTTTGGCCAAATGTTTGTGACAGTGTGCTATGTGCCTCCCTCTGCCTGTGCTGCACGTGCTGCCTCCCAGATCTCTGACACAGTACACGAACTGCAAATGAATGCTCCTGACTCGCCTGTTTTTGTGCTTGGCGATTTTAAGCACTGTGATTTAAAACATGCTCTTCTTCTTTTAAACAATATGTGACTTGTTTCACCTGTCAACACAAAATTCTTGACAAATGTTTTGGGAACATTTTACATGTTTTAAGTCGTTTTCTTTGCCACCTTTTTGGTACCCTTCAGATCACAACACAATTTTCCTCATACCTGCATATAAACCCAAAATAAAAACTGACCCTATTGTGAAAAAACAAGTGAAAGTGTGGACGCATGGAGTGTGGAAGAGTTGAAAAGGTTGTTTTGAGTGTACTGACTGGAGTTTTTGTTTCTTGACTCAGTGACAATGTTGATGAAGCGACTGATGTTGTGCATGCATATATCCTCTTTTGTGAAAACTTATTATTCCACAAAAAACTGTAAAGATATTTCCCACAATAAACCCTTGGGTGACAAAAACACTAAATCCTCTCTAAACAAAAAGAAAGTAGCGTTTCAGAGCGGCGATAGAATGGCCTGCAGAACAATTCAAAAGAAACTCCAACAAGAAATTCGAGAATGTAAAAGATCTTATAAAGAGAAAGTTGAAGAACAATTTCAGGGGGTCATTTGGCTAATGCGTGGAAGGTTTTTAAAGATACTTTCAGGGCAAGCAAACTCAAAAATGTCAACACAGTCAATGCCACTAGAGGAACAAAAAGCTTTGCTGATGAACGAATGATTTCTATTTCCGCTTTGAGCGTGAAGATCACAAACATGAGCTTCAATCTGTTCGTCTAACCTGCAACAAAATGTCTGTGATAATAATTCGAATGATGAAGATTTTACTGTTCATGCTACAGATGCTAAATCAGTATTTAAAGCAATTTCATGTGAGGAAGGCTGTGGGTGTGGATGGTATTTGTGGTCGGCTTTTAAAATCTTGTGCAGAGCAGCTGTGTCATGTTTTTAGTGATTTGTTTTCTCTGTCTTTGAAAGCATGCCGTTTTCCCAAATCTCTGGAAAAAATCAATAATTTGTCCTGTTCCAAAAAATAATCACCCCAAAACTTTAAATGACTATAGACCAGTAGCTCTCACTCAATAGTAATGAAATGTTTTGAACGAATCGTTCTCAAAAGGCTTTTTTTCTCTCTTCTTCATATTTAGATCCTCTTCAGTTTGCATACAAAGCCAACAGAAGCACAAATGATGCTACAATTACCTTGCTGCATAATGTTTATTCCCCACTAGAAAAACCTGACTCTTTTGTTCGTATAACTTTTCATTTGACTTCTCTTCTGCCTTTAATAAACCCTTCAGCCCCATCTATTTGCTCTCAAACTGCTCTCAATAGATGTCTGTCCTCGGCTAATTCTCTGGATAATGAGCTTTTTTACACACCGGACCACCCGTTTGTTCGATTTCAAAAAGCCATATCCACTCAAAGATCAAAATTCCACTGGTTCTCCCCAAGGCACTGTTCTGTCCCCCCTCCTTTTCACCCTTTACACAAATGACTGCACGGCTCTGATCTTATACCGTTAATCAAAAATTCTGATTGACTCTGCTCTGGAAGATCTGTCTAATTCCCATGTCATGTATTTTAAACAAATTGAGGAGTTCTCCTCCTGGTGCAAACAGAACTGTCTTGACCTTAATGTTGAAAAGACTAAGGAAATGTTGATTGATTTTCGCAGGGGCCCCCAGCCCATACCAAATCTTTACATTGATGGTGTAAAAAGGGAGAGCGTGTACACCAATACAAAAATCTAGGGACTATTTATTGATGATAAAAATAAATTTTGATGCTAATACAGATCTTGTAAATAGGAAATGCCCCTCACGCATCTTTTTCCTTCAAAAACTCAGGAGTCTTAAAGTAAATGTAAAAGTTTTACAAAATTTCCCACCGATGCTTATTTGAGTCTGTCCTTTCATTTTCCTTGGTTTGTTGGTATGGGGGCCTGACTGTTAAAAACAAAAACATTTGTAAACAAATTTTTAACCAGATGTGGCAAAATTGTGGGCTGTGAGCAAATGAAAATGAATGACTTGTATGAATGCCGTGTGAGAGACAGAGCTAGAAAGATTGTGAGTGATGACACAATGTGCTTGCAAAATATTTTGAACCCCCCTGCCTTCTCAAAAGCGTAAAAGTACCCCCAAGTCTAGAACCCTGCATTTTAAAAAAAGTTTTT
>JAQIHA010002018.1:0-10027 GCA_028751875.1 Rapana venosa | reverse complement strand
TGTTGAGTTTACTTTAGACATCATCTCCGAAGTTGAGTGCTGTTACAGTGGGCAAATGGTTGCATGTAAGCAAAATCTGACCATTGGTGAACCTCAGAGCTCCAGCCGAGGAATAAAAACAAAAAACCCTTCCACCTGCCTGATACAAATAAACTTGATCAATACCAAGTGTATATGTAGACTACAGAATAAAATCATCTATATTCAAAGTGTAAGAATAGACATGTCCACTTACTGATTTTCTTTTCTTTCTGGGTTTTTTCCCAGTCGATTGGGATTTCTGTTGTTCAGATGTTGTTTTCAGTGGTTTTTTCTCCTTCTTGGCTGGAGCAGCCTTTGGAACATCTCCTTGCATTTCCTGCACAGGCCCATCATTTCTTGTAGCTGCTGCCGCTGTTTCATTTCAAAGTCTGTTCACTCATCAGACTTTTTATGTGAAATTTAACAGATTATTTTCAGAGAATTATTTCAGTTATCATTAACTGAATTCTCATTCTAACAGGAGATGATTTTTTTCAAAAAATTCAATGTTATGAATGAAAATGAGAAATGAATGTTCAGTTCAAAATTTTTAAAAAGGGCAGTTAATTCTGAAATCTTCATTCAGGATCTGTTGGTTCTTAGAGGTCTGTTGTGACATGGTGGGTATCTATCCCCCACTTCACAGGCATTTCACTCTGTCTGCCTTCTCGACAACTATGACCACTGCCAGGATGGAGCTTGGCAATAGCAGGCTGTGTCCCGAGCATGACTGAACACCTCTATGGTGACAGTGCAAGGCTTCTTCTGGTTGGTGTGTTGTGTCCTGATCGGAATTCAGCATGACTGACTCTTCATCACCACAGTCAAAGGGCGAGGCCTCCTCTGGCTGGTATCCTTGTTAGTACCGCTAAAACTTCTTTATTGGTAACACTCGAGAGCTCATGACAGGGGGAAACAAAGTATTGGGCAAGCATTTGCTAGGTGGATTTTCTGGGCAGATACCTTGGAATGTTGTACTGATGTTGCATATATATATTTTTTTTTTTCCAAATGCACTGATGCTCTATTGTAAATTGAAAACTACAGACTGTCTAATATAACATGAATAAAAGACTGACTGAATGAATGAACGAAGATATGAATGAAGATATGAATGAATGAATTAAAAAAATTTGATGAGCACAGAAATATCCACAGTGACCAGCTGCCTTGTCGCGGTGGCTAGTGTCTTGGGTTACAAACTAGAAGGTTGCAGGATCCAATCCCATAAGAGTCATAGGGATTTTTTTGGACTCTGACTGGCTCCTATCCTGAGTGAGTATGCTGTGGGCTCATTGGAAAGACTGGGACCACACTGTCAAGCTTCATCCACTTTATGTTTCATATCAGAACTATCCCACCCTTCATTAACCCATGTCCTATCACCCTGATAAAGTATATGACCTGTGTGAGTGTGAGTGTGTGTGTGTGCTTTTTTTTGTTTTGAAAAACATTTGACTATTGCAATTTTATTTCATAGATTTGGTCTGCAGCGTACCATGTTTGTAATATTTGTTTAAACTATTGATTATTTGTCATTGGTTGTATGACTGTGTAAGATTAGGTTGAATGCATGCGCTTTGATTTGTCTTTGCAAGATATAGCGCTATATAAGTTCCATTTATTATTATTATTATCATTATGGAAACAAATTCGAAAGTATTGCTCAAATTACCAGACCAACACTGCAGATGTCCAGGTATAATTTCTCAGCCATGGCTGACGCCGGGATTCATTACAATAGGAGGCGCAGAGTAGAGCCCTATCAAGTAGTCTCCGGGCACAGGCACTTCCACAGCAGCATCATTACATCATCCTCATCAACACTGATCATCATGCAATAGAAAAATTCTCTCAAACGGTGGACCCAGTTGTTCTGGTCTCATAGAGACATCAGATTTGGTTTTCCCACACACTTCTGTGCTTGTGATGAGTTATGTCAAAGCCTTTGGGGTTGGAGGTTCAAGGGGGAAGGTCATTAGAAGAACGTTGTGGTGGTCGCCACCTCAGGTGGGCGACTAAGCCAGTCTGGCTCTACAACTGAGCTAATATGTCGTCAGCAGGGGGCTTTGTAAGAAACCCAAGCAGTAGTACAGGGCCCCTGTGGCTGGTGGCCCAATAGTGGCCTGACACTGATGGGTTCCCTGTGTACTTCCATCCCTGTGGATGTGACAAAACAATTCTGGGCATGGCAGGGACAAAGAGATTGGAATGAGTGGTGTAGGAACAGCAGGCCAGGTGAGGCAGCAAAAAAGAAAAAAAAAAAAATAACTGACCCTTCTCCTCTTCTACCTCCCAAAGACTGACCCTTCTCCTCTTCTACCTCCCAAAGACTGACCCTTCTTCTCCTCTTCTACCTCCCAAAGACTGACCCCCCCTAAGTTCTTTTTCTCCCCCATCTGCCCTTCCCAAAGACTGACCTTCTCCTCCTCTACCTCCAAAGACTGACCCTTCTCCTCCTCTTCTACCCCAAAGACTGACCCTTTCTCCTCTTCTACTCCCAAAGACTGACCCTTCTCTCTCTGCCTTTCCAAAGACTGACCCTTCTCCTCCTCTTCTACCTCCCTAAGACTGACCCTTCTCCTCCTCTTCTGTCTCCCATAAGACTGACCCTTCTCCTCCCCTTTTTTTCTCCCTAAGACTGACCCTTCTCCTCCTTCTCTCCCTAAGACTGACCTTCTCCTCCTCCTCTACCTCCCAAAGACTGACCTTCTCTCCTCTTCTACTCCCAAAGACTGACCCTTCTCCTCCTCTTCTGTCTCCCTAAGACTGACCCTTCTCCTCCTCTTCTGTCTCCCTAAGACTGACCCTTCTCCTCCTCCTCTACCTCCCTAAGACTGACCCTTCTCCTCCTCCTCTACCTCCCTAAGACTGACCCTTCTCCTCCTCTACCTCCCAAGACTGACCCTTTCTCCTTTTTACCTCCCAAAGACTGACCCTTCTCCTCCTCTACCTCCCAAAGATGACCCTTCTTCCTCTCTACCTCCCAAAGACTGACCCTTCTCCTCCTCTTTACCTCCCAAGACTGACCCTTCTCCTCTTTTACCTCCCAAAGACTGACCCTTTCTCTCTACCTCCCAAAGACTGACCTTCTCCTCTCTACCTCCCCAAAGACTGACCCTTTCCTCCTCTTCTGTCTCCAAGACTGACCCTTCTCCTCCTCTACCTCCCAAAGACTGACCTTCTCCTCCTCTTCTGCCTCCCAAACTTGACTCTCTTCTCCTCTACCCCCCAAAGAGCCCAACTTTACTACCAAAGGAAAAAGACCATTTCACTATCAAGTGGCTTGCACCACTAGACCTCGAAAAGACGAACCCTTCTCGCTCTACTCCGAAGATTTGACCCTTCTCCTCCTCTTCTACCTCCCAAAGACTGCCTTCCTCCTCTACCTCCCAAAGACTGACCCTTCTCCTCTCTTTTTACCTCCTAAGATGACCCTTCTCCTCCTCTTCTACTCCCTAAGACTGACCCTTCTCTCTCTTTACCTCCAAGACTGACCTTTTCCTCCTCTTCTACCCCCCAAAGACTGACCCTTTCCTCCTCTTCTACCTCCCTAAGACTGGGCCCTTCTCCTCCTCTTCTACCTCCCTAAGACTGACCTTCTCCTCCTCTTTACCTCCCTAAGACTGAACCCTTCTCCTCTTCTACCCCCAAAGACTGGGCCCTTCTCCTCTACCTCCCAAAAATGACCCTTCTCCTCCTCTACTCCAAAGCTGACCCTTTCTCCTCTTCTGTCTCCCTAAGACTGACCCTTCTTCTCCTCCTCTACCTCCCAAAGACTGACCCTTCTCCTCCTCCTCTGCCTCCCAAACATTGAACCTTCTCTTCTTCTACCTCCCAAAGAGCAAACAAAAACAAAGGAAAAAAAGACAAATCACTAACAAGTGGTTGAAACACCAACAGACCTAGAATTTTGAAGACAGCAAAACTCATTAGGATCATGAACGATTTGTTGTTATCTGCTGCAGATTTTTTTTTTTTAATTCTTTTAAATAATTGACTTTTAATGAGGAAAGTTACAACTAATATTTCAAGATATTTGATCAGTAATTAAATACTATATCATTACAAACTACTACATGAATGAAAACTTTCTGCACAGTGATTCATTCTTACCACAGCTTTCTTCTTCCGCCTCCTGCCTTCCAGCACTGGTAGAGGATCGTCTGTTGGGTTCTTCCCCAGGCCACCCACGTAAATGCTTCTTCCCGGACGCAGGCCTTTGGCCAGTCGCAACAATGCATAGTCCACATCTGAGTCTAAGCTCTCTGCTTCAGGAGCTTTGCTTTTCCATCTGCTTTCATTTTTCTCGCCTTTTCCACCAGCTGATTTGGGGGTTTTGTCAGGTTCTGCAACCTGAGTTGAAAAAACTGCCGAACTTTCGGGAAGATTTTTCCTGGGGCTGGGTGAAGCTTCAGAAGCTGCTAGTGACATTTCTGATTCTGAACTAGATACTGCAGAGCCACTTTTGTCTGACGATGGATCTGAGCCCAGAGACTCAGCTATGCTTTCAGGTCTTCGGGGAGAATCCAAACAAGGAGAAAACGGTTTGTTTCTCCAGCCAACATCAGCAGTTGCTAAAGATAGTCTTTCTTTCAATTTTTCAGCCGTGCTTAACAACTGACCTGCACTGTCTGCTCTGTTCACTGACATCCCTTCTTCACACAAAGGTTCACTTGGTGATGACAGCAGCTTTTTTTGTTGTCTGCCTGTAATATTTTCTTGCAAATTTTGTAAAGACTCAGCAATCTGACCAGGTTTGAAACTACCCGATACTCCTTGCTTCAAAGCCGACATAATCTGTGACACCATACCGCTTGTTGAACTGACTTCTTTTGGACTGCCAGTTTTTGCATCATCGCACTTCAAAGACGACATAATCTGTGAGACCAAACTGCCTACTGAAATGACTTCTTTTGGAACGCCAGTTTTTATATCGTCACTCTCAACTTCTCCATTGCAGTTTGGAGACTGATCTTCACTCACTCCTGCCAAACCGCTGTGTTCTCTTTTTACTTCGTCACCTTCCATTTCTTCTCCTCCACGCAAACATGAGTCAGCTTCTCCTTCTGATTTTAGTGCTGCAGCTGGCATCTCCTTTAGATCTGTTTCCTTGGTTTCGGAAGTCAGGACTGCTTTGTCTTCACCTCCAAAAAAAGGTTCTGAGAGATTATCTGTAGGGGAGACATCTCCCAAAAACACACTGAGAGCATTTTCATTTTCTGTCTCCTCTAGGTCTGCAAACAGCACCTGGTGGTTGTCTACAAACCTGGACTCAGAATGCTGTGGAACAAATTCATTGCCCGTTTCTTCTGGCCCCTGTGAGGCAGTAGTTTTGTGATACGTATCACCTGACACTGCTTGTGAATCAGAGGACAACTGCTCAGAACTTTCCACAACAGATTCCCTTTTCCCCACAACATCAGATTCACAATTTCCCCCAACATTCTTGTCAAGATTAACATCACCCTCATTTGGCTCTTGTAAAGCAGTTTTTCCACAAGTGGCAGAAGAACTATTGCTATAATCACCTATATTATCTGGATCCTTGCTAGCACTTGTTCCTAAATAGCCTGATGACAAATACGATGAACGTAACCTTGGATCTCTCTTAACAGGTGAAGGATCCGCTGAACTACTGTTGGATCCTGAATCCTTGAATTCTGAGTCAGCCTTGTCTGCTTTCAACAATCTTTCTTCAGTGTCTGACACAGTGCTGATGGAACCGACTCCTGCTGACTGGGCCAAGTTTTTCCTCTGTTCTATCACCTCGGGGGGATAATAAACACAACCCTGAAATTCATCCTTGCCAAAACCCTGCAACTGCTGCCTGGCACTAGCAGACTCTTCTGGTAATGAACCGGCACTGGAATCGTTCACATCTGCCTTTTCCTCACCAGACACGGAAGGTTTTTCTGTCTGGACAGTTCCTTTCCCTTCAGCTTCTGCTCTCTTCTTTTTCAGGTAGTCCTGGAATGATAGAGTTTTCTTCTTTTTGTTACCGTCTGTTTGTGATGATGTTGGCCACACAGGGGTAGACTTCTTCAATGCAGACTTAGCAGGTAAGCGATCTAACAAAGGGACATGGAGTTTCTTCACACTCGCATTACCCTCAGCTTCACAGAGTTCATCTTCACCATGAACAAAAGTACTACTCTGTCCTTGAATCAGATCACTTCCACCACCTCTTTCCTGATGAAGATTACTGCTGTCATTCACAGAAGTACCAGGACCAAAGAACTGTATCTTTGAAATGACTTCACTCTGGTCCCTCTGGGGATTTAAAGCACCTGAGCCTGGTTCTGTCTGTGACATGAATGATGGGATGCCAGACAGACTGTTTCTTTGGTCCCAGTGTCTGTGTCCAAACAGGATATTTTGTGCCCCTGCACCAGTTTGCTGTTCACCTGCAGACACACCTGTGGTTAAATCTGGAGTCATAATGCCACTCCCTGCTGGGTGAACATGGAGCTCATTTCCTGACAGATGCTGAACTCCAGGGTCTCTGTTGACAGCAGCTGAAGTAGCCATGGAGTACTGCCCAAAAGGATCCGATGAAACTGCCGATGTACTACACTCAAAACTACTCTTGCTGGGTGTAAGTAAGTTGCCTGAATCTGTGAAGGCGAGACTGTTTGACTGAACTATGGGGTTACTGGCCATCTCCAAAGGAACTGGTTGACTGTCATCCACAGGAGAGCGCCATGTTCCACTCTCAGGGCCAAGAGACCCTGAGGACAATGGTTCACCAGCAAGGGACATTACAGGCATTGACATCAGTGGCATGGGCTGCCCAAATGTGAACCCAGGCTGCTCCTTTGAATACTGACCAGAATAGTCAGGGGTGACTTTTCTGCCTGCTTCTGCACTGGGTCTGCGGACTGACATCCAGCCAGCACTGGCAGCAGAGGTGGAGACACCTTTAGAATCCCCTGACCCGCTGTCCATCTTTGCAGAGCCTTGGTTGCTGAACTCCAGTAACGCATAGGGTAGACACTGCCTTGGATACTTCGCTGGCTCTGCCTCTTCTGTGTATTCATACACATACATCTGCCAACCACAAAACAAAAATGAAATAAAGATCAACTGCCTTTCTGCAAAGGTTAAAACATCACAGACTGAACAAGAAAGGTGTAACATTTTGCAAATGTTCAATAATTCTAAATTGTAGTTTCACTTTTTATTTATGATATAAACCTCCAATCAACTTTTAAAAACCACAGACACATATATGCATATATACTTGGCAATGCATAAACACTAGTTCTTCAAACAAACAACAATAATGAAAGAAAAGCCATACAGACTGAATTTTCAGCAATGTGCATGACTTCAGGAACCAATGTCAGTCACTGTCAGATTCCATATTTTCCATCCTGATGTTTAGTCATCTTCATAACAATCCTCAACACACATTTGTTGAACATCTCACAAAGGCTTTTTTGTTTGTTTGTCTATTGGTAGGTTTGTTTGTTTTTATGTATTATGAATTAACAGGATCAGTGGCCTGGAAGGGCTACAGGAGATTGAGGAACTCAGCAGAGACAGAGAAATATGGCGAACCCTGGTGGCACTGCCCTCCAGACCAACCGCCTCAACGATGTTGGCAATGTAGGATGTTGGTGGCCTGCTTCTTTTCCTAATGTGCTCAACTTTACCTTGGAGAACGGTCTCATCAGATTGGTCTGTGTGTTTCCATTTGCATGACCAACATATCTCTGTCTGTGCTTAATTATGTCCAGAAATGTTTCCACACAAACACATGAACACACACACATGCACACTCATATGCACACACAATCACACACAAACATGACACAAACATGCATGTGCACACACATGCATGCATGCACGCACACATGCACGCACACAAACATACATGTGTGTGCGCGCGCAACACATACACTCACACATGCACACACTCACACAGAATGTCATGCCACGTAAATTAACTAATCAAACGAAAGAAGTAACCTAGACAAAAACTATAATACAAAAAGAAAAAAAAAACGAAAGAAAAGAAGACTTTATACCTGTGCCTTGTTGCACATCAAAAAGATGTTTTCATCATTTCGAGGTGCAGACTGACTCAGATGACAGTCGAAGTTTGGGGTAGGCTCTTTCGGAACACTCCTTGAGGAACCCATTTCTGTAAAGGGTACTTGCTTGATACGGCCTTGGAGAACCTAACATACATAACAAATATGTATGTATGAAGAAAGAGACAAAGAGAGAATCACTGACATGTCAGATAGAGAAAACAAACTGCTAAAGCTTTATCAAAGACTAATAACATAACAGGTTGCAAAGCTGTAATCAAAATGACACTACCTGTAGACACTGCACATCTGAATAAAACATATCAACAAGAACCTAAAAAATATGTCAGCGCCAGCAATATTCAGAGTTTACAGAATACAAGCTAAAGTGTAAAAGTATCCCACAACTCTGAATGTCAATGTGTGTGTGTGTGTGTGTGTGTGTGTGTGTGTGTGTGTGTGTGTGTGTGAGTGTGTGTGAGTGTGTGAGTGTGTGTGTGTGTGTGTGTTGTGGTGTGGTGTGGTGTGGTGTGGTGTGGTGTGGTGTGATGTGATGTGGTGCGTGTGTGGTGCGTGTGTGTGTGTGTGTGTGTGTGTGTGTGTGTGGTGTGCATGTGTGTGTAAGTTTCTCTGTGTGTACATGTGTGTGTGTTTCTCTGAGTATGTATATGTGTGCATGTGTGCATGTGTGCATGTGTGGATAGTCAAAGTGTCATAGGATAAAAATAATCCACTCATACAGAGAATTCACAACACTTTACCGGAGAAGTTATAACCTTTTCAAAAGGTGTTTTGCTTCATTTATAACCAAAAAAGTAAAATAAAATAATCAGGAGTTGGGAGTGGGGGGGGGGGGGGGGGGGGGGGGGGGGGGGGGGGGAGCAGGATAGTTCTTGACTATCAATTCTATGAGCTCACAAGTATTTGTGTGCAAACCTTTCACTATTCCTCTCTAGTATTGTTATTGTATCTCAGTAATAAAATTTAGTTTGGACATCCGGGTCCTAAACATGATCGAGTATTGTTATCATAGCTTGGTAACAACACTTGACACACAGCATACCTTAAAAACCAGAATACAAGTATTCCTGCAGTCCCTTTGCGACAGCAGTGCCACATCCAGGTACCTGAATAGGTACACACCATGCCTGGGGTCACCTGCATACAAGGCACAAAGTTCTATATTGCAGCCACAGTAAGACAACACACAACTGATGTTATAGAACTACGCCAGAGTGGCTCAACCAACCTTACCCAACTTCCAGTTCCTAAACTGAAGACTTTGATTCTCCTGTGTCATCCAAAACATATGAAAAGTATTCCTCTGGAGGACTTGGTCAGTTGTCAGCATCCAGTTGTATCCCTGTGAATGCTTTGGAGGTCTTCATGTGCCGTTTGATCCAAGTTCACGGTAGCCATCCTGATCACATTTTTCTTGAACTTTTTCACCAAGGTTCACTGTACATTTACTCTAGACAAGTCCAGCTAGAAAACAAAAGGGAAAAAAAGGAAAAAAGAAACAAACCCTGAATGAATGAATGTCACAAAGGAATGCATGCTGATCTTTGTCTAAGACGTAGAATGTAGACCAGTGTGCGTGTGTGTGTGTGTGTGTGTGTGTGTGTGTGTGATTGTCTGTGCGTCTGCGTCTGTATGTGTGTGTCTGTGAGTGCATGGGATGTAAAGTTTTTCTGTCAGTTGATTTTGCTTACTTTTTCTTTCACTTTCCTATTCTTTGGGGGAGGGGGGGTGTTGGGGGAGGGGATGCTTTTGTTTGGGTTTTTGGTGTTTTATGTATTTGGAATGGTTTCTTCTTTGCTTCTGCTCACTTCAACCAATGATCGATACTGAATGTTCATTGTTTTCACTAATACATGAACAACTCACTTGAACCAATGATCAATACTGAATGTTCATTGTTTTCACTAATACATGAACAATCAAGAATGTGTTATTTAACAAAAGCA
>JAQIHA010002017.1:0-10023 GCA_028751875.1 Rapana venosa | reverse complement strand
CTTCCAAAGGGGGGGGATAGGGCCAAAAAGGTGCAAACATGAACGGATGCAATAGAATTGCATGTGCCTCTATCCTTAAAAGAGGGGTACAGCTTACTAGAACAAAAATCATGGAGAAAGGTCACCGAAACTAATCAGCAAAATGATAGATCTTTAACTAGAACTGCAATTAACACCGATAATTTAACAGTCGTGAACCATTCAAAGGATTGTGTAAACGTTTTTACGTCAAGAAGAATAACTGCTTTATTTTATAGAATGAAATTAAATGCATTGATAACCAAATTCAGCAAAAATGGTAAATGTCTAGTGGTGAGAATATCACCAATACTCATATACTTTTGGACTGCCAGAGTGTAAAACCTTTCATGCCCCATTTTTCTGAAAATTCCCTTACCAGCATATTCAATAATTTAAAACTGGCATTTGAAATTGTGAAAGGCCTTTATCGCAGTCCCTTAGGACATTTGTTATAGTTGCATTAACGTTAATGACATGTTTTTAGGTTTTTATAATTCCTGTTGCATTGCCAAGTTTCTTTATGTGATTTTTTTGTAAAAGCATGGTTGGTGTTGGGTTGTTTCTTTTTTTTTTTTGGGGGGGGGTAATTTTAATTTTTTTTTTATTTATCTATTTTTTGTTGTAAATAAGACATCCACCCCTCCATTTGTTCCCCGTCGTCTAATATCACTAGAAGTGAACAGACGTAAAATTGAAGTCAACAACAACAACAAAGAGTAAAATAGGCTAAGTCCTATGACGGCCTTTCAAAGCCTTCAGGGCAGGCAGTTCATGGAGACAGATGTTGGAGGGACGTGGATGTGGCCGTCACCCTGGGCGGGTGTCTCCCTCAGTCTGGCTCCGCCACTGAGCTAACATTTTGCCAGTAGAGGATTTAGGAAATGCTGTCCTGCGTGTGTTAGCTCAACACATGACAGGCAGCACTGAACACCACCACAGTGACCAAGCAGCAGTGCAAAGCCCCTCTGGCTGGTGGCCCAATGGCGGCCTGACATTGATAGACTCCCTGTGGACTTCCTGCCCTGAGGATGCAAAATAACGAATCTGGGTATGGCTGGGGCAGAGAAATCAAAATGGGAACAGTGAGACAGAAATTCTGTAGAAAATAAGGCAGCAAAGAAAGAAAGAAAAAACAAAAATAAAATGAAAAGGTAAACAGACAGACCTTTGACCTTTGGGATGGCAATGAGGAGCTTAGGTAAGTTGGGGGCAGACAGGTGGGAAGGAACGGGGTGAGAACAGCAAGTCAGGACTGACACAGAACAACCAAGCAGAGAAAAGGCATTGCGCTGTTTTTCTCCGAACTCAGGACCCAGTGAGACACTGACTATGTTGAATGCTGACTCTGAGTTTTAAAGACCAATGGCAGGTAAGTATTTTAACAGAAACAAGCTGGCACCAGTCATTAACTGATGACTTTAAATGGCAAACAAGCAAACACACAAACTAACACTGGCACCAATGGTAAACTGATGATTTAAAAAGACAAAAAACACAGAAACAAACACTGGCACAAATGGCAGCTGATGATTTTAAAAGGCAAACAACTAGCACTGGCAACACTGGCAGCTGATGATTTTAAAAGGCAAACAACTAGCACTGGCAACACTGGCAGCTGATGATTTTAAAAGGCAAACAACTAGCACTGGCAACACTGGCAGCTGATGATTTTAAAAGGCAAAAAACTAGTACTGGCAACATTGGCAGCTGACGATTTTAAAAGGCAAACAACTAGCACTGGCAACACTGGCAGCTGATGCAAGCTGTTGACAAGTCACTGGTTCCATTCTCCCACGAAGCCAAACTGTGTTCCCCCATCTGCTACACCTTGAGTCCTGGTCACAGTGCTAGACTTTCATCAACTTGCTAGACTTTCATCAACTTGCTAGACTTTCATAAACTTGCTAGACTTTGATAAACTTGCTAGACTTTCATCAACTGTGCTACACTTCTATCAAATTGCTAGACTTTGATAAACTTGCTAGACTTTGATAAACTTGCTAGACTTTCATCAACTTGCTACACTTTCAAAAACTTGCTACACTTTCATCAACTTGCTACACTTCATAAACAGAAATTCTCTATGCAACCACACATTAACTCTGGCAAAACATTTAAGTTGTTCATGACAAACTTCTGTTTTAAAAAGCAAAACAAACTTTGTATAGGGAAAGCTCAACAGTTGGTTCATTTACCAAAAAAACAACAAGAACAACCATGGACTAACGTCCAGCCTTGCTTCACTCCATTGCGTCAATTCAAAGACATCAGAATATTCATTTACAGCAGGCAGACTGCATGCCAACTCTGAACTGTAGACAGGTGTAAAGGCCATGTATAGATTACCATTCATACCGTTTTTGCATAGTTTATCACTAAGTATATTTGATTTAAGAAGTGAAGGCCTTTCTAAAGTTACAAAAGCAACGTCTAGTTTGTAATGGAAAGCAAATGTTTTGACCAAGAAAGTATCAACTATCAACTGTGCTGTACTTTGCTCTAAAACCGGCTTGCTTTCAGCTAACTTTCTTACTTGTCTACCAGTCACTTAGTCTCTTATAAACTCTCTGAGAGAAGACGAGGAACAGTGACCAGAATTTATTATTCAGGCCACCGGCCCTTAGAATGGGGTCAAACCAAACATATAGAAACAAATCCAAAGTTAAACATGACATATATGGCAACTGACAAAACATAACTAATGTGAACATGGAAATATCCCCTAAAAATGTGACAAAATGATCTATTTTAAACAGGTATTCAATTTCTATTCTCCAGATTTTCAACACACTCCTGCCGTACTTTCAAACCATTGGAAAGATAATAGCTGAGATTGCCAAAAGAAAGAACTGATTCATATTTCAGCAACTGAGAGAGAGAGACAGAGAGAGAGAGAGAGAGAGAGAGAGAGAGAGAGAGAGAGAGAGAGAGAGAGAGAGAGAGACGCTTTGACGCTTTGACCAATTTATTGTCATTGCCCAAAGTGGCCTATTGGTTATACACGACTTTCTTTTTTTAAATACAAATAAATACAAGAAAATCACATAATGCATTTAACGTAATGAAAACCAAAAACCAAAAAATGAGCTCTCTATGAACAGATACGACTTAAAGCTCTGACGAGAGAGAGAGAGAGACGAGAGAGGAGAGAAGAGAGAGAGAGAGAGTGGAGAGAGATGAGAGGAGAGGAGAGAGAGAGAGATGAGAGAGTAGAGAGAGAGGGAGAGCATACCTCAGTGTTGGTTCCAAAGTTGGTCAGACCTGAAGAAGATGATGCACGTTCCGTCAGTGGTCTGAGATAGTGGGCAGTGATGACAATTTATAGGGTCTGATTCTGGAAGAGGTGTGTGTGTGTGGGGGGGGGGGGGTCACAAGGGGAATGAGGGGGTGGGGGGTGTTAGGGTGGTTAAGTATGGTCTGTTCTTCAACAGGACTCACACATCCCATGTCCGACTTTACATATCGGATGTCTGTTAAAGATTGGAACCAAAGATTTGTGAGGAGGAGAGAGAGAGAGAGAGAGAGAGAGAGAGAGAGAGAGAGAGAGAGAGAGAGACGAGAGAGAGAGAGAGAGAGAGACAATGACAATGGACAATGACAAATTCTTTTATTTCGAGGTATAATGAATAAGCACACATGTGCTTTTTTACATCAGTTCCGCCCGTTAGGGATACATCTTAATAATTAATAACCCAATACTTATACAGTCTCACAATAAAGACAAGGGGAAATAACCCTTTTCAAAACAGCTCCCCCCAGCAACCCTCCCCCCCCCAAAGCAAGCAATTTAAAGAAAATCCTAAGAATACCCCACCCCTACCCCCACCCCCAAAAAACCCTAACCAAAACAAACAAACAAACAAAAGAGAAGGAAAAACCAAACCAACATAAGATGATAAAAAAGAGAAAAACAGACAAACAACAACAAGAACAAGAGCAACAACAAAGCCAAGAAAAATAACACAACCAAACTTAATAAGTCATAAAGATAAACATCTACACATTGTCAAATGGTACACATACTTGTTACACATAATTGATATTGAAATAGGGCACTCATTAAAACTTAAGTACAGAGGCAAGTCCAATAACGTATTGAAAATATAAAAATATGAATCCTTCATCAGGATATACTATGACTATAAGCAGGACGATAAAAGGTGAGAGAGAGAGAGACAGAGACAGAGAGACAGAGAGTGTGTGTGTATTTCAGAGATAATATCCAATATATAAATCCCAAAACAGTATGCGATCCCATCAACACTCATTTTAGATTATACTCGTTTCAAATTATATGTCATGATAATGAAATAAATTTAATACCCATACATCCACACAATAAAAACAAGAAACAAACCAAGAAGAAATTTAAAACTATACAGTCGTTTAGGGAGAGAATATGGGTGGGTGAGTGAGTGAGTGTGTGTGTGTGTGTGTGTGTGTGTGTGTGTGTGTGGGTGTGTGTGTGTTGTGTGTGTGTGTGTGCTGTGTGTGTGGTGTGTGTTGGTGTGTGTGTGTGTGTGTGTGTGTGTGTGTGGTGTGTGTTTGAGTGGTGTGTGTGGGGGGGTGGGGGGGGGGGGGGTGTTTCAGGGATAATACTAAATATGTAATACTCACATAGACACACGATCAACACAAACACTTTTTAATTATGCTCATGCAAATTGAATGTCATGGTAATAAAATAAGTGCAATACCCATACACCTATCATAATAAAGAGGGGAAAAAGCAATAAGTCATAAAAAGAACATCTACACATTGTAAGTAATAGAAACAAATTCTTTTTTTCCAGGATAATGAATAAGTATTCATGTTCTTTTTGTTACATCCAGTCCCCGCCCATGGGGTCACATTTAAAATGCACTCAGTACTCATACTTTCAAGCAGAAGAAGCAAAGGAAAAAACTTATTTTTTAAAGAAAAAGAGAGAGAAGAAAAAAACAAACAAACGTACAAACAAACAAACAAACAACCCCAGACGAGCAAAAGACAAAACATACCCCCTCCCACCCCCCCCCCAAAAAAAAGCAAGCAAACAAACAAAAAAGAACAAAGAAAGAAAAAAAAAAAAAAACAAACCAAAAAACAACAACAACAAAAAGCAGACAAAAACACCCTTCCAAATAAAAAACAAAAAAACAGAAAAAAACAACAACATCAAACAAACAAATGAGAAAAAACAACAACACAAAAACAAACAAACAAACAAACAAAAAACAATTAAAAAAATTATAAAAAAAACCCAGCACCGTTCCCCCCTTCACACACACATACACATACATACACCAAGACAAAAACTAACAAGCGAAAAACCCAAACAAATCACCAACAAAGAACAAAGTAACAACTACAGCAATAACAAACACACACACACACAAGAGAGGGAGAGAGAGAGAGAGAGAGAAGAGAGAGAGAGGAGAGAGAGAGTAGAGAGAGAGAAGGGGAGGAGAGAGAGAGAGAGAAGGAGTAAGCCAAACTTATAGATCAAAAAATTTGAGACCTTTTCATTTGTAGATAGTACACAGTAGTTTACAGTGGTAAAAAGATTTTAAATAGGAGATTCACTGGAGCTCAATTACAGTCAACAAGTCCAAAATATATTGAAAATGAAGTATGAATATCCCCTTTATTAGAATACACAATAACAATAGAAGGAGAGAGGAGAGAGAGAGAGAGAGGAGGAGAGAGGGGAGAGAGAGAGAGAGAGAGAACTCTTGAACTCTGAAATTTTTTAAATGTACATCGGCTTTGGCCACAATACACATTGAGGGCAAAAATATTGAAGATGAAAAGTTAAAGATGAAAAAAATTCCATAAGTTTGGAAAGGGACTTTGGCATAATACCCTGGAGTGCACTCATAACGTATACTCTTGCATAAGCATATTCCAACATCATGCCTAATAAAGACTGTCGTATGCCAACAAAAAAAACAAACACGCTAAACAAAAACTCAGTTCACCTTAACCCCTTCCCAGGGTACCACAAAAAGGCAAAAGACCTATTAACAAAGTATTGATGAAGCTATACCTGATATGTTAAAAACCTTCCACTCAAAATACAAACATCAAGCACATCATAAATCATAACTTTTTAAAAACATTGATGCCATTAGGTTTTTTGCATTTTCATAATAGTTTACTATACTCACAAGTTATTGCATTTTCAAACATTCACCCCTCAAAAAAACAACAACAAAAAAACCAAACAAAAAAAGTATACATCAATACAACCCTGTCAGCTCTAGGGTACTGCAATGTTAACACAAAGCTGTTTTGGGGGGGGGGGGGGGGGGGGGGAACGAAGAAAAAACAAAAACAAACAAAAAAAACACACACAAAAAAAAAACCCACACACACACCTCACACACTGTGCTCTTTTTGTCATGTAAATTTTAGTCAAAAAAGAGAAAATGAGAAAATAGGGTGTTAATCAAAACATTGCAAGATATCACTTCAGAAACAATATCACTCATGTTTGTTTTACAAGATTTGGCGCTATAAAATTCCATATATTATTATTTTTTAAATTTTTCATCACTTTTCCTTCAATCCATAAAATATGCAAAATTTTCATCTGACAGCCCTATGCTGGACACTTCCTCAACTGCCTTCTACACACACACACACACACCGAACACGCATGCGCAGGGGCATCCATCCGCTCTTACACTCAACCCCTCCCCTCCAAATCATCATCCAACACATACACACACACTCACACGCACGCACGCACGCACAAACACACACACATGTTCGCGCGTGCACTAGCTCGTGCACACACACACACATATATTAAAATAAATGCTCAATGGTCATTCTCATTAAATTATAGCAACAAACATTTAGATCAAGTTTCCACAATGAAGTTTTTCTTCTGTTATTGCATGGAACACGATTGGTAATTGTGCGTGTTTTGGATTTGTACCTGAGTAGTGTTTGGAAACGGAAGCTTGCGGGATTCCTTTAGAAATTTGCCGAAGTCCTCATACCCCATTTAAATATGAAATGTTGTTCTTTTTCGATTTTTTCTTGCAACATGGACACATGAGAGAGAGAGAGGAATGGGGAGGGGGAGAGAGAAGGAGAGAGATGAGAGAGAGAGAGAGAGAGAGAGGAGAGAGAGAGAGAGAGAGAGAGAATGAATTATTGCTATCGGTCTTAGGCCATAATACAGAGAGAAAAGAGAGAGAGAGAGAGAGTGAAGAGAGGGAGAGTGAAAAGAGAGAGAGAATGAGGAATAGAGAGAGAGGGGAAAGAGAAGAGAGAGAGAGAGAGGAGAGAGTGTGTGTGAGGGTGTGTGGTGTGTGTGTGTGTGTGTGTGTGTGTGTGTGTGTGTGTGTGTGTGTGTTTCAGAGATGGTACTAAATATATAATTCTCAAAACAGTACACGATCACCTTGGACACTTATTTTGATTACTCATACAAAATATGTTATGATAAAAAAAAATATATATATAAAAATAATAATAATAATTAATTAATTAAAAAAAAACCTCAATACGATCACCTTGGACACTTATTTTGATTACTCACACAAAAAATATGTTATGATAAAAAAAAAAAATTAAATAAATAAAAAAACCTCAATACCGATACTCTTACACAATAAAAACAAGAAAGAAAAGAAAGAAAGAGAAAGAAAAAAACAAACAACAACCAGCCAAATTCTTAAGGTCATAGTGAGAGAGAGAGAGAGAGAAGAGAGAGAGGAGAGAGGAAAAGAGGAGAGGGAGAGGGGGGAAGAGAGAGAGAGAGAGAGAGAGGGGGAGAGGAGAGAGAGTGTGTGTGTGTTTCAGTGATAACTCTAAATATATAATTCTCAAGACAGTGCACGATCACCGTCAAACACCAAGTCTGATTATATCATGCAGATATATGTCAGATAATGAAATAAACTCAATACCCGTATACTCATACAATAAAAACAAGGAAGAGGAGAAAGGGGGGGTGGGAAAACCATTCTATAAGGTCATGGGAGAGAGAGAGAGAGAGGAGAGGAGGGAAAAGGAGAGGAAGAGAGAGAGAGAGAGGAGGAGAGAGGAGGAGAGAGAGGGGAGGGTTTTATGAAAAGAAAAGAGGCATAAAAGGGGAAAGCAAGGAAAAGGGGGTGTTTCGAATAATATATGTAAATTGGAGACAGGATCCAAATTTTGAATATATGTACAAAGAAGAGGAAAAAGCCCAACGTCAATACACTAAGCAATAAGGAGAAAAGAATTCGCTAAAGCATAAAAAAGAACATATACATGTAAGAAGAGAGAGAGATGGGGGGAGGGGGGGGGGAAGGGAAAGAGGGGTAGTGGGAGAGTTGTGTGTTTGTGTGGGGTGTGTGTGTGTGTGTTAAAGATTTATGTTTTATTTGTAAACAAGCAAAACAAATAAGACATAGGAAAAAAATACGAATATCATTCTCAAAACAGCAAAATATCACTGTAACACTCATTTCATTATACTGTACGATTAACACATATATTGTTAGATAGATACATTCTTATAATAAAGTGTAGTTTAAAAAAAAAAGTAAAATAATAAAAAAATTTATTAAAAAAAATAAAAAAAATAAATAAAAAAAAAAAAAAAAAAGTTACACTTTGCTAAATCACTTTTCAACAACAATGAAAAATTGAAAAGGGAGGAGAGAGAGAGAGAGAGAGAGAAGAGGAGGAGAAGAGACGATGGAGAGGAGAAGAGAGGAGAAGGAGAGAGAGAAGAGAGAGATGAGAGGGGGAGAAGGGGAGAGGACAACAGTCTACATACATACAGGTAAAGGAAAGGAAAAAGGGGAGATAGGGAGGATGAAAAGCGGGTAGGTAAGGGAGGATATGAACTTTGCTTTTAAGGCTATGGGACTGTGGTTTGTTATTGTTGAAAGTATAAGTGAAATGATAATCGAGTTTGTAGAGTTATGATTGATGTTTTTTAAGAATCTGGAAGGGAGTTCACAGCATAGGCCCGAGTAAAGTAGGGCTAATTTGAATAAGTCATTCTGAATAGGGACACTGGGTTATAGTATTCTGGATTGGTTTAGGGGGAATTTGTCTTTAAGTATGATGGAACATCCCGTAAGATTTGAAAAATCATACCCTTTGTTAATTTAGTCGTTGGCGTAAGGGAGAATATTAAAAGGGGTATAAGTCAGCTTTAGTAAGCTTGTTTTTTTAAAAGGAACCCGTTTGAGAGCACGTTTGTACAGACTCAGTAACGGTTTATAGTGGGTTTCACAGCAAAATCCCATAGGGTAGAAGCATAGTCATTGAGGATTGATATAAGAATGGAGAATAGTTTCCTGAATGAAAAGTCAAGAAAGTGCTTGATTTTAGGGAAAAATTGGATACTCTTTGGGACAGATTTGCATAGTTGGAGATATGTGGTAGAACAAAATGAGATTTTCATCAATTGTTACTCCTAAAACCTTGTGGTGATGGGTTGTTCAAATTACTCCTTTTAATTTTGATGGGAGTAAGGTTTGGGGTTAAGTTTTGAGCTTTTGTCTAGTGGTAAAAAGATGCATTTGTTTTTGGGGGTGTTAAAAAAATATGGTTAGTTCGGTCCAATCAATAAGCTGATAAACTTTTTGTAATGCTTTTGAGAGAGAAAGGGTTATTGTGGCTCGATGAATGTTGTGTCATCAGCAAATAGTTGCATTTGGATTGATGTGGAGAGGGAGGTGTTTATGTATAGTGAGAAGAGAATGGTCTGTATGGATCCTTGTGGTATCCTTTTTGAGAGAGAAAGAAGAGGGGGAGAGAGAGAGAGGAGTGGGGTGAGAAGAGAGAAGAGAATGAGGAAATGAGAGATAGTGAGAGAGGAGAGAGAAGAAGACGACAGACAGACAGACAGGTAGGGCAGGCGACACACGACAGAGATGGTTTTTTGTTTTTTTTATTGTATTCTTTTATATTGAATTTAAAGGGAAAAGCACTATGTGCTTTTTTACATCCGTCTCTGTGTGTATGCGATTTTGTCATTGGGCATCGTCCCACCGGCCCAATGGCCTACT